>JAMWET010003899.1:162500-190000 GCA_024036415.1 Prochilodus magdalenae | reverse complement strand
CACACACACAATCCTAATTTAACATAATTACATATTCGCATATAAAGTCACCTTGTAGCACCTACATGTTTACATATTACATGTTTAGAACTACATAACAAGGGTTAATGTATTACTTCATGTTAGTCCATCAACACTTAATGCAGAGACACGTTTAACTTGTCACAGTACAGCACAATACGCTTTTCTGAACATTTAGTGCATCTCATCAGACCTGTAGATACTATCCAAACGCACATTTACAACGCGAGTAAAACCAGTCCTGTTTGGTGCCCAGTATGCACAAATAATGAATATAAAACATGACATCTGGCTTATTATAGTATTTCTATAATACTTGAACTACTGCATCTTTTTCTGTTATAATTGATCAGATGAATAAGTAAATGTATCATATCATTCACCTTAAATCTTAATTTTCTTAAGTATCGCATCATTTTTAGTCTGACATGCTGTTCATCTCTAGAGCATGAACAGTTTCCCTCTTTAATAGTCCAAACTTAAAATTGCTGCCAATTTTGAATAATGAATTGAATAAAGTGAAACATGAAAAATAAGAAGCATTAGAAACGAGTTATGCATAAACATGTGACAAGATTTTGTGGCAGGTGTAGCAGCGGCTTTTAAATATTACATAAGTGCTTTACATGGCTCTAAACCTACTGTATACAGACTATCGGCATCGGAAAAATGTTAATATTGACTGTTAAACATTCGATATGGATACTTGGGCTACTGCAACCAAACATCTCCATTTTAGTTCACAGAAATAAATATTACATTTCCCTATAATTTTATTTTAGACCAGGAATGATACTAGAATCTAGAATAGACCCAATAAACAATATTAAAAAAAGTCACATGAAAATATATCATATTTATAAATATTATAAAATTTAATATGATATAATTATATACAAAAATAAAGTGATTTCCTTCAAATCGTAGTGCACAATATCTAATTCTAGTTTAACATAATGGAAATAATATACCTTGAAGTATATAGTATCTTATACATTTAGTATATAGTGCAGTATACATTTAACGTGTTTTGTCACTCATTGTTCTCAATTCAGTAATGACAATATTTTAAACAGTAAATCCACAAAACGTGTAACCTGACCTGCGCAGTCCAACGTTTAAATACAATTTGTTCATTCATATTACACATTTCCAGCAAAATGATTATAATACATTGGCCAGGTGCATGTTCGGAGCAAAATCTGCTGATTGCGATGTAGGCTGATTCTGATTGAGCTTCCATATGGAACAGTACAGGTAATAAACACCTGCAGAAACGCACTGAATTACATCCGAATTTAAAAGAAATCACCATTCTTCTATCACTGGACGGCTAAGAGACACAACACCAAGCAAGTATACAAGCACAGGCTGCCGCTAATGAAAACAAAGCAGCAGACGTCTGTTTAAAAATGGAGAGACTAAACTGGTGGTTTGAAGGGCCCAGAGGCAAGAAGTTGGAAGGAAGAGCCATAGCATATAAAGAAAAGAATTAAATTAACATTAGTTCAAAGCACTTCCAGATATTATAAGGACACCACATATTCATTCATAAATGTCCCCAGCTAAGAAATGCCCCGTTTACACAACCCAATGCTTGTCTGGTACAGGAAAAACCAAAACAACCGAAAATAGTTCCTCACTGGCGTGCAGCTACTGAGACAGGAATTTGTAGGGCATTCCAGATCAGATGTTTAATCTCGCAAAGCAGTCAAATTCCATACGGCGGTGCTCTTATCTTACCATGCAGTTCATAGCAAAGTGGTTGTGCTGGGTCTGGAGCTCCATGGCATGGGCATGATTGTTGCCAATCTCAGTGTAGCCTGCCAGAAACAGGCCTTTGTTGTGCATGATCCAGTCAAACATCTGTAAAGACACAACATGCAAAACACAGACTTTTAATCCAGACTTTCCCTGAAAGCAATTTATTTATTTATTTTTGTGGGCACGTGTGTCTGTGTGCGTCTCTACACGTGATACGACGGCCAGTAAGCACGTGTTGCTATGGATGACCGAACAGTACAGCGAGTGTGTGCATGTACAGAAAGCATATGCACAAAATGACCAACCGAAAAGAAAAAGCCATGTGTGCATTTCAACACGTTCATAATGGCGGGTTCAGGAAGATGATGCAGATAAAAATAGAATGCTTAAGAATGACCCGATTCTCCGGAGGAGAAAATAGCTCCTGGTGTCCTAGCAACGTGCAAAATCCTCCACCCACTACATGCAGCATTTAGGCTGCTCTATTAGTGCCGAGGCAAAAAGTAAACATGGTTTAAGACGGCGACAGGCAAAGAAAAGATTAGGTGCGTTTGGAGACATCATTAATATAACCGTGCTGCAGGAACTCCCTGCTTTACACATGCACTATTAATGCAGGCTCATCCTGTTGACAGTCTCATTTTGAAACCACTGAGCACTGTATAGGTGGGTGGGGTGTTCGGGAAAAAAATGATGATACACAATAGGTGACAAAAGGGAAAAAAAGAAAAAAGAAAAGAAAGAACAAAATATCCCAGCAGTGTCACGTAAAACACCCAGAAGGACTGGAATTCAACTGGGAGGGTTGGTTTGGTAGCTTGGTGCACAACTGTCCATGTGATGTAAGCAAGGACGAGCCTTATCGCTGTTCCTGACTGACCCAACAGCGGACATTCAGCGATCATCATTTATTGTTCCTGGTAACCTTTATCTTCCTTCTGAACAGCATAGCAATCTCACACGTCATTCGGCCTCTATTCTTTTGAAGACTGTGTAAATGGCACTATGCTCTCTTTATAACAAAAAGCATTCAGGTGGTCAGCTTACAATATCAACACTGTGATCAAAGTGCATAAATCAAAGCTAGTCAAAAATACGACAGCATGCGTATTTCGTTGGAATTAATAATGTGTGTGAATGCTTCTGGTATACCTGGACCAGATGTTGTAATATAATTGAAAATTTTTAATTAAAAAGCAGATAATATTGTGTACATTTATTCTGCACAGCATGAGTTTGTGATTACAAAACAAATACAAGGTTTAAAAGTTTGGCTGTAAAGAAATAGAAGGATCGGAAGGGTCACTATTGGCGCAGCTCTAGTCTGGTTTATTAAAATGTACTTTTAACTGATAAAATGCTGCAACATTCTGCAGGTAATTATTGTTGTGTGTTTAAGTAGATCCCTGGAGGAGTAACTGCTAACACCAGTATTGCTGTTCAGTTCATCTGCGAATATGACTGTACACCAATAACAACGTGCTAATAATAAATCAACCCTGTGCATCTTTTAACACCTCCCCTCCGCCATGTCTGGGTGCGTGCCTCACCTTCTCTGCATCCTGCTCAAAGAGCCTGAGCTGGAAGCACTGGTCGAGCTGCAGCTTACGGACGTGCCAGGCCTGGTGCAGGTTCTGCCGCGTGCTGTGCAGCTGCTCCAGCAGAGCAGAGATGCGGGGCACCAGGCCTTGTGTGTCAGCGTTAGGCTGGCCCTGACTCTCCCTCTGCCCGGGACCCACGGGCACTGTACGGTTAGCATAACTCTCACTGCTTTGGATGCGCTGCAGTAGCCGCTGGCCCTCAGAGTCCACCTCCTCCACCGGGGCTTTCATCACCTTCTTTTTCAGTGCAGCATGTTCTTCAATCATACGTCGCGCTCCTTCCAGGTCCTGCGGGAAGTCTTTACGCGTGACCGTATCCTGCATTTCCTCCAGCCGGGCCAACAGGTGCCGTGCATTGCCTGTGAAGTCTTCAAAGGCCACACGAATTTCAATCCACTCCTCGTGATTATAGTCCAGGCTGCCCTCAAAGTCGGGCGTCAGCTGGGACGGGTCCACCACCTTGGACAAGCCCTCCAGGGACACCATGGTGGTCTGAAAGGCAACACAAATACTGAGATAGAGGGAATGGGAATATATGGAAGCAGTATTGATGATTGGCAACCAAGAGGAAAGAAAATAGCAACAATAGCAACAAGACGAAAATAACTAAATGGGATTGTAAAGATTTTTCTTTATGATGGTGGTGGTGATGGGAACCAGGAATCGCGAAGTCTTCAACACAAATATAGCCATTTTAAAATGCTACCCAGTATGATCTAGTACACATGTGTGATGTTGATGACAATAGTGGTAAATCTATCCATTCTGTATCTCTCTGCCAGAAATTAATTCAAGAGACACTCATCAAAAGACGCACAAATAGACATCTGGCATGTCATGTTAGCAAACATGGCACCCCGACGCCATACTGACAGACCTAGTGTGCTGTAGAGGTAGCTCAATACATATTGCCCATATCAGTGTAAAGTCATCATCATTACTTGTTCCTGGTAACCTTTATCTTCCTTCCCAATAACCTGCAATCCCACACTTACACATGGGTGTAAATGTTCTTCTGGTGATGAGTGTATGGTCTAGTCCAAAACCTCATTAAACAAGGCATCAGGCATTAGGTGAAGCATTTGCAACTTAACGGAATTACATTCTATGAGGTAGCTTTAGGTATTAAAAGCTTTAGATGACTGGTTCCCATCTCCACCACTGTGAAGAATTCTTACTCTGAAGTTTCTCTATAACGGAACATCTCACATCAAACTGCTCTTAATGACTCTGTTTACATCTAATCTCAATTATGCAGGAAAAAACATCACATCAATAACATGCAGAAGTACACATACACATATGTTGCTGTCCGTCAACACGCACAGCAACACAACCACAACGTTCAGCACCATCTTAATGTTCCGAGTCCCATATGATTCAACACAGCCATTCCAGGCTCAGTTAATGACCAGTAAGGTGGGACAGTTATTTTTAACAAGGGGCAAAAATCTAATTTAACTCGGTCGCTTGGGGACAGCCTGAGGTCCAGACTAGCTAGAAACGAACAGTCTGAAGCTGATTGTGAAGCCCCAGGGCAGCAGAGCAGGCTAGAACACCAGCAGAAGTGCAGACCATGAGCACAGTCAAACAACACGCTTACAGGAAACATAAAGCAGCTGCTAAAAACAGAGAGGCATACAGAGCGGAGACACAACCTGCAGAGCATGGCTAACCTGTTTGCTTTCTTGAATCCCTGGTTTCACTAAACATGCTAGAAAATCGAAGATGACAGCCTCAACATCTGTCTATCCTTCCTCTTCATCCAGCTATCTATCCATCATTTGAGCTCTTAAAGGTATTTCCTTGCCGGTGCACAGATGTCAGTTCTGAGCTAGTAAAATCATGGGCTGTTTTACACAGTCACGGACCCAGAGATAGAAAGATCAAGAGATGGTGAGAGAGAGAGACAGACAGAGAGAGAGACAGACAGACAGAGAGAGAGACAGACAGACAGAGAGAGAGACAGACAGACAGAGAGAGAGACAGACAGACAGAGAGAGAGACAGACAGAGAGAGAGACAGACAGAGAGAGAGACAGACAGAGAGAGAGACAGACAGAGAGACAGAGCGAGAGACAGAGAGAGAGAGAGAGAGAGAGAGAGAGAGAGAGAGAGAGAGAGAGAGAGAGAGAGAGAGCGAGGGAGCAGATGGACTGACAAAAGCAAACGAGTGGGCTCCATCACGGCTGTGTGAAAAGGCGAGAGCCAAGCTGTTTGGCTCTTTTGTTGAGTCAAGGTAAAAGCGCCCCACTGTTATTCTTTCTGTCAAATCCTGAATTCACTCACATCATCCCAAGCTCTTACCTTTACAACTATATTTGAAGAATAACCAAAAAGAAAAAAAAAACAAAAAAAAAAAAAACACTGCTTCTGAACACTGTTCGTGAACACTGCTTCTTTTTCTCAGCAGGACTCAAATAATTGATACTTTAACAAGTAATTATTCACAGAATTAATGGACTACTGTGGGCTGAATCTGCTTAATAGTGGCCTGCAAACTTCAAAAGCTGCAATAATAGGGCACTTGTGAATGTTCAGATAAACTGAGAAACTGCTCAAGAGTTAAAACTACCACCCCAGAAAAACACTGCGCCTCTTTATGGCTGCCTATAACTCTGTGCTGCAGAAAGTTAGAAGCAACAGCTAAAAATAAGGGAAACAATAAATATGTCAATTACAGTCGGGGCTCCTCAGTCGGGGTGTAGCATCGTCTGACTGGTTCAACATTTTAACTGGCATGTCCACCAGAGGAGCTGTACGTGAAAAGGTTTCCAGAATGAGTGGACAGCTTATGTGTCCACATGAAATCTATGCTTACAAAGAGTTTTCGGGAGGTGACCAGCTAAAGCGCGTAACTGTGTGAGCTAATAACTTCTACTCAACAGAAACAAAATTACTACAGCGCAGTGTCTAACACAAGTACTGTTACCTTATAAGCTTCAGTGGTGTCTGTAAACTCAACATGAGCACTACAGTGTGAACCATGTAGTAGTAGTCATGGAGTAGTTCAGTTTCTCAGAACACCAGCGTGCTGTTTCAGAATCGACAACAGCTTGTTTTACTTTTGGGTGGTCGAAGGCAACTGGTCCATTGGTCCATTCCAAAGCTGTGGGACAACTTTTCCCTTCTTTTAAAAAGGACGCTCTCAGCCTTTACTTTGAGTCATATGTGTTTGTTTGGATTTAATCGCTACTGAACAGACACCCTCGTTGAGGTAAACTCATTCCAGGTTGGATCTCATACTGAAAATGTAAACAAGAAATCAACAATAGAAATATCTGCAGACTAGTTATGTTACTGTCAATTTTACTGATAAAGATAAATAATCAGCTGATAGTATAATAGCCCTAGTATAGTACTAAAATCTGACATGGCCTAAACGTGGTAGTATTAGGACAGGGCCATGCTATGATATGAAATATTACCCCAGTGCTGGAAACACTCTGTGAATAAATCAAGACGAGCTACGCTGTTTTTGTGTACTGGACGCTGCTCCTTTAACAACATGGTTTACTGTACAAAGCAAATCAGCCCAACATGCAGCCTGTGGGAGTGCTGGTGGACAAGCTACACATGCAACGCCGAGCAACTGTCTTCATTTGCAGTGTGGATGCAGGATTAGATTATAAAACAGGTACCATATAAATGGTTATGGTTCACATTGAGTAAATATTTGTCTGTGCACAGCATTACTGTCCATCCTAACCTTTGACTCTGACAACACAAAACCATACCAAGCCAAACAACGGCCAGTAGGTGCTCAAGATTAAACTCTCTGAATGAAAAAACACTCACCAGAGCACAAGTGGAGAGCTTCACCATTCACCCAACACCCTGCAAATGTTGTAGTATTATGTGTGGTTGGTGTAGCTCAGCGGATAACACCAGTACACACCAGGGAGTCACCACCACATGTGGGAGACTGGGGTTCAAATCCCGGTATTGGAGACTACGTACTACACCAATAAGAGTCCTTGGGCAAGACTCCTAACACTACAGTGGCTTTCCTGTAATACGGTTAACCTTGTAAGTCGCTCTGGATAAGAGCGTCAGCTAAATGGTGTAAATGTAAATGTAGTAAGACATCATCGAATCATAGCTGAACCTAGTCAAATCACAGCACTCCAAAGGCACATCTAAAAGGCAGCATGCCAAGTCAACCTGCTCACTGTATCCTCCGATTTACACCTAAGCTCTACTACTTTAACTCATAAGCCCTCATAATTAGTTACATCAATATAAACAACCGTGCTACACTAGGAGAATGGTGGGGACTCCCACCTCAGCACTGGGATTCGCCCTACACTGTATAGAGAGAGCAACAAAGGAGATACTGGCTGCATGGTATGTCCAATGAAATGAGAGCCATTCACTCATGTCAAAACCTTGTATCTCTATTCCAGTCATTTCTCAGGTTTCACCCTTTACACTGCGTGCACAATTCATGATAAATGGACCACAAGAAAGGATGCAAAAAGACTTAGAGATGCCCGATTTCACTGACCTAAAGCATGCTTTAGTTTTTCTTCTGCAGTAAAAATATAATTTTGGAGATCCAAGGTTTTGTTCTGACAGAAGTGAGAGGTTTATTCTTTCATTTCACGCCACTAGGTTTCTAACCTTTAGAGCACAGCTGTCAAACCAGGACTGTTCATAATGTGTTCATACTGATATGCTCCATTCTGCCCAGCCCCATCAGACCATTAAACACATCCACCACGAGCTAGAACAGGAGCTTCAGCAAAATTCCTTTATTTGTTGTCAGCACATGGAGCTTCAGCTCCTCCAAACAAAAACAAACACCTTCACCCTGAAACAAGCCCAATGAAAACAACAAGATCCAGAGGAGCAAAGCATCTATCGACAAACCACAACGTCACGTTGGCCAACATACGACACCGAATAGAAAATACAAATTCCATCCATCTGCCAGGACATGCAGCCTACGGTCCTCCTATCCAAATCAACCTACAGATGAAGAAAACTATTTTTTTTTGGGTATTTTGCTCCATGCAGAGTGGAGCTACACATGCACACATGCACACAAACACTGACGATCCATGAACGCTCCCACACATACACCCCTTCTATGCAGCAACCAGAGCCCACCCTGCCCACTACAACAATCCACTACACACGCGTTCCCACACACATGCACAGAAGGGCAAATGGTGCATTCCCTGGCACAGGAGAGGCATTAAAATGTCCAGGGATGCCCCGATATGGGAATTGTTGGTGATGTATTTCATCAGATATGTGCATACGTATCTGTCGATGCCTGTCCCAATACACAAACATTTATTAAATGCAAAAATGTGGGACTAGATCATCCTGGATTAGCATTATACTGTAGAATTACAACAAGCATTACAGAGAAATGGCACTTGATACTGTAGGGATATAAAAGTAGTAAATAAAAATACACATACAAAATCATCCAGACGTTCTGCTCATCTGAAGTTCAATAAATTGATGATTGATATCAGTCTGAAATATCTGACAAATCCAAATATCTGTCAGATATCAACTGTATTTATTAATTCATTTAATTTTAAGCCTATGTCTTCCGTTAGATCCCAAAATGATCTGGCATGACTCAAAATCTTAAAAGACAAGCCTTACAATAAAGGGGTGCAGTAAACAACATACTTCACAAAGGAGCAAAACCAGACCACGACAGCACAATTTCATAAACTGCATCTGTTATAAACCACATCTTGTCTTAGCTCTCGACGCAGGAGAGAACAGGAAGAACCTAACGTAACATACCAATTCATCAACTCAACAGAAGCAGAAGCCTTCAACCCACATAACCAGGATCCATAAACACCATCATGCAACTCAAACCTTGTGTTCTGTGCATTGCAGAATCCTGAGCACCTCACAAGCCAGTCATGAGACATTGCATGCTATGACCTCCAGCATTGTTTAGATTCTATGTCTAACTGCGATCCCAGGCTGGCTCTGACCAATGCACTGCACTATCCATCCTATGGACTGCTGCTGAAAAGACCCAGGAGAAGCAATGAGCACGTTTCATATTCTGAGTTACGGCACGCAAAAGGCTCATACCTCAAACTCGAACTTGGAGCTGCCAAAGTTGGTCCTCTGCTTCTGCCAGAAGTTGTCTGGCTTAATGATGAGGGCGACGTGGATGCAGCAGGGAAACGACTCCTGCAGGATCTTCAGCAAAGGCTTGATGGAGTCCCACTTCGAGCCTCGCATGTCCACAATGACAGTGAAGCCATGTTTACACACGTCCTCGCTGGAGGGGCGGGAGGGAGGGAGAGGAAGAGATGAATAGAGAGATGGAGACAGGGTGAAAGGGAGGGGGATGGAGAGAACAAAACATGAGCTTTAATCCTCTTTCCTAATCCATTACATAATCTATTCAGCATCCTTTCAACTGAGTACAGGAACAATTACAATGCTTCATCTTACTTGGTATATGGAGAATTGATATTCTTGACAGTTTGTCATTTTATGCAAAACAATAGCAAACCAGATACATCAGTGTGACTGTACCACACAGCGGAGAGATAAAGCCTGTCCCTACATCCACAATCAATGCAACAGCATGCAGAACAGCACCCAAAGAGAGCAGTGAGCGGGAGAACATAATGCTTACCCAGGGCAGACGGCTTCAATCCACTGTTAATGAGCATCAGGCAAATGAACAGCTGGAGAAGGCCTCCAGTACTCTCTGTCTGTCTGTCAGTTTAACTAACTGCCTGTCTGTCTGTCTGTTCTGTACCTCCAACTGTAGGTCTAGACCAGTGTGCACTGCATCTACCCGTCAGCCTTCTTGTCGGATGTGCATGGACAGGTTGGTCGTTAAGTGATAACGAGTCGATATCCATACACAAACCATCAGCGAATGCACATGCAGCCTGTGCCACTGCAACACTGTTTTCCTCTTGCGCGCTCTCTTCTCTCTCCCACCCACTCACGCGCTCACTCGCCCTTCCTCCCCACTTCTCTCTGCGTTTGCTCTCAGTCACTCACCAGCACTGTGTAGCTTTCCCTTCCTCCCTCCCTCCCTTCCTCACTCACTCTCTCTCTCTCTGGGATTTGCTCAGAGACTCTCCCTCTCTCTCCCTCTCTCTCCCTCTCTCTCCCTCTCTCTCCCTCTCTCTCCCTCTGGTGTGACTGTGTGGGTGCAGGGGATGGAGCTGAGAAGAGAAGAGTGATGATGTGGAGGAGGAGGAAGGTCTGTTGGCAAAAGCTGAACCGCTGCAGGTTTTTTAGAATCTGGCCCACGCTTCTGCTCATGCCTTTTTCTCTCTCTCCATTTTTTAAGGTCTGTTATTTCCCCCTCCCTTTTTCTCCCTCTTTCAGGTGTCGCACTTTTCCGCTATAAGTAAACAAACACACGCGCCAAACCCACAGCCCAACCACAGGACCGAAATTACAAGAGGAGGCAAGTCAGCAAATGACAAAAGAAAATCTAGCAACACAGCATATACTGTCAGAGATCAACTAGCACAATGTCCAGCGTCCGTGAGACTAAACACACGGGTAATAGTTAGCTCCAAAGGAAGACAAATAAAGCTGTTACATACAGCTAATAAGAATCACATTCTGGGAGCAGCTTTCCCATAAAGCAGAATTACGGAACCCACAGCACCCTGATACTCTAGCAGAGTGAGACGCATTACAGTGGTGATGTACCCTACTGCATGCTGTAGTTGGATAGTAGTTTGCATCGAAAGCGGAGAACGCTGGCAAAATAAACTGGTCATTTGCAAAGTCACACGGCACAGTTATTCAAAGGACATGGTTTGCACATGTATATTACGTGCCCGCAAGACTAAAATGAACAACTACTAAGAACGAAAACAGGAATTTGGGTTCCTTGGGGCTTTACACAGACGCTTGTCGTAACCTTTACACAGGTAGTAATGGTGCAAAACATGCAGTGATGCTGCTTTCCCTCAGATGTTCTAGCTGAGGGAAAGCAGCTGTTCTGTAGTCGGTTACAATCTAAGGTTTGTTGTTGAGAGACATTAAAGATGGAAGGAAGTGACTGCCTATTGGGGTTAGCCTGGCATGGACACAAGTCCACTTGCACAACCTCCCTCAGTCAGCTGCTTCAGACAATGACACTGTTACAGGGCCTGGACCTTGCAACAAGCAGAGGCTCTACAGGTTCCTAGCAGCTGTGAATGATATGTAATATCTACCTTTAAACAGCCGCGCATGATGGGCCTATGTATTAGTGCCTCAGACATACTTTTGACACCTGCGATATTTAGTACTGGTTTAGAACTTAATTTCAGGGTTAGGAGGCAGTACTAGTACAGGTTTACATAGGTACTGCTCAGTTCTGTTTTTAAAAATTTGCACAATTGAAATATTTTAGAATTACATCTTGTTGTAATTGGATGTAATTAAAGATAAAATATGTAACTTGAGCAACTAAAACGGCTGTAAACAAACATATCCTTCACTACTAGCATACAGAGCCATCACTGAGACCTGAAAACAGTCCCTTACGTAATATACCAGTCCAGTCAACACTTCATAAGGTCAGTCAGGCAACTGCAGCTGCTAACTGCACTGGTTTACTCCACCTGGTTTAACAAAATCAGTGGTCTTGGAGACCCTTTTTTAAAGAGAGAGGGAAAAAAAAAGATAGGAAAAGAAAAAAAAAAAAAGGCTGGCCAGGGTGCTCCAAGAGATCAACAACTATGTGCATTTACTTTATAAAAAAAAAAAAAAACCTCATACATTTTCCATATCTGCCATGCCTGGATGCAAAAGGGCATTACTGTATGATCAGTCTTTTCTGGAAAGAACAATAATCTGTGGAAGTGATTTCAGCAGTGGAAACGGTGTGGGAAATCAGGACAGACAGGCTGTGTGTGTGTGTGTGTGTGTGTGTGTGTGTGTGTGTGTGTGTGTGTGTGTTGGGGTTTACCTGGGGATGCCGGCGAGATAGGCGATGAGCCTGCGCAGGTCCTCATGTCGTATTCGGTCGTGGTTGGTACGTGAGGGGAATGTTAAGACTGGTCCACCGCGCTTGTCTCTGCCACCTGGTGGACAGAAAGAGAGACAGGGGAGGAGGGTGGGGTTTGGGGGACAGTCAGAATGCTGCTAGTGTGAACATCCGTATGCATTCCACCGAGCGACAGAGCCCACAAATATCACACATCATTACTGAGCTTTACCACTTGCCACTTCCACGCCCTGTGTGTGACAGAGGAATGTGGATCAGTATGTGAGAGGGTGTGTTTTCATGTTTTCACACTATGCACATATATACGCCTACATCCCATGGTGTGTTAAGACATGTGCCATGTTTAATGGCAGAGCAGGCTCTCTTGTTTCTGTCCGGGAGGGGGCTCTTATTCGTGTTGTGAACAACAACAACAACAACAACAACGATCTGGAAATGCATGGCACTTATCAGCATATCACTGTTAACATCAGCACAGTCACAAAGTAAATATGACTGCTTAAAGATCACTGTGGTCGTAGGCTTAATATCATCATTATTGCTATTATTCTATTATTACAGTATGTTTGTTTCTGGAAAAACATATTCTATTTTGTGTTCCAACTTTAAACCTTTTTTTTTTTTTTTTTTGGGTCGAGCACAAGTTCTTCTTTTTTTTGCCCTTGCAGATACCAAGTTCCTTACCTTAAACTATCTACGTAGAATCTAGTTATAGTGTATAGCAGTTATGTAATGAAGTAGTTATGAACCCGACCCGTGATGCTGTGGAGCTTACTGAGGAGATTCCTTATACTTCAATACTTTAGCATTGTGTGAAGTTTGCATATATTCACACTTTGGCAGAAAACATCAGTCTTGTCTCCACCTGTTTTGGGAAGAGGTTGTGATTGTGCGAGTCTTGTCTCTCCACCAGTTTTGGGAAGTGGTTGTGATTGTGCGAGTCTTGTCTCCACCTGTTTTGGGAAGAGGTTGTGATTGTGCGAGTCTTGTCTCTCCACCAGTTTTGGGAAGAGGTTGCGATTGTGCGAGTCTTGTCTCTCCACCAGTTTTGGGAAGTGGTTGTGATTTTGGGAGTCTTGTCTCTGCACCTGTTTTGGGGAAGAGGTTGTGATTTTGCGAGTCTTGTCTCTGCACCTGTTTTGGGGAAGAGGTTGTGATTTTGCGAGTCTTGTCTCTCCACCTGTTTTGGGAAGAGGTTGTGATTTTGGGAGTCTTGTCTCTCCACCTGTTTTGGGAAGAGGTTGTGATTTTGGGAGTCTTGTCTCTTCACCAGTTTTGGGAAGAGGTTGTGATTTTGCGAGTCTTGTCTCTCCACCTGTTTTGGGAAGAGGTTGTGATTGTGCGAGTCTTGTCTCTCCACCAGTTTTGGGAAGAGGTTGCGATTGTGCGAGTCTTGTCTCTCCACCAGTTTTGGGAAGTGGTTGTGATTTTGGGAGTCTTGTCTCTCCACCTGTTTTGGGAAGAGGTTGTGATTTTGGGAGTCTTGTCTCTCCACCAGTTTTGGGAAGAGGTTGTGATTTTGGGAGTCTTGTCTCTCCACCTGTTTTGGGAAGAGGTTGTGATTTTGGGAGTCTTGTCTCTCCACCTGTTTTGGGAAGAGGTTGTGATTTTGGGAGTCTTGTCTCTCCACCTGTTTTGGGAAGAGGTTGTGATTTTGGGAGTCTTGTCTCTCCACCTGTTTTGGGAAGATGTTGTGATTTTGCGAGTCTTGTACAAGTCTCTCCACCTGTATTAGGGAAGCAGCTGTGACTGTTTGTGTGTTTATAAACGGGCTGAATTCTCAGAGCACATTCCTGAAAGAAATCTGCCAAGGCGGAATGTTTAAAGCGACAGACGGCTGTGTGTCCAACCGCCACAAATTCGGCAACACCTCTCTGTGTGAGCAGACCCTCCTTCATTGCCTCCTGAAGGCATTCGATCATAAGCGTGGCTTTTGTCATGTGGTACCAACTGGTACAGCATGTTGGTAGTGGTGAGTCGGTAGTGAGTGCAGTATCGGGCTGGTTCCGGTATCAGTATAAATGCATGCCATGTCATTTCAAATGATATTTCTTTTGCTTTGCCTGAAAGGTCATACATTTATGATTCGGGGTAAATCATCTTGTGTAGAGATAGCAGCATTTACATGAGTCCACTTTAAGGTTGTTTTTAACAAAGCAACACAGAATTTCAAACAGGACATTCAATGTCACGCAGCGAAACTAAACTTCAACCACAATTAATCAGATTAAATCAGATTTTGCCTGTAAAACTTGTCCAACCTAAAAAAATAGTGAATTGAAAATCCCAGACAAAATTTTCAGGTCAGGAAAAAACAATCCAATGGGATCATAAGCTCCAACTATATAACACACTGAAGACTAACCATTTTTATTTTACTAGCATAATTTCTTTTTTCACTGGTGTCCAAAAACAATTCACAGACCTTCTGCAGTCTATAATGTTTTTTAATAATAGCAGCACCATAAACATAACACAGTGGAATACAAACCCTCCAACTGGCCCAGGCCAGCTTAGCATTAGCTTGTGGGCGATAACAGTAACAGTGCTAGTATATGAACAAGCATATATATCGCTGTGACAGCATGTTTTTAACAACATCTGCCTTAGCTTATCATCTACTAAACTAAACAGCAAGCTACAAAGTACAGAGGAAGGGTTTTCTCTTTCTCTGGGCATTAATCCCCTCTGTTCTTCCTCCGTACCTCCATTAAAATACACTGTGCTCAGCAGACAGACTCAGTATAAAGTGCACTGACTTGACCGTAATGAACCATGCCTGCAAAGACATCCCAGTGGATTTTCCCAAGCAAGAAAGCACTGAACCCCTCTAATTGAGAGTACACTTAATAGGATCAACCATCTTATCCCCCCTGGCATGAAGAACAAAAAAAATAATCACATTTGTGTGATGCGCAATCACGGAGTCTTTGCACACAGCTATATGGACTGTCACTTTTTCTTTAATAACTGCACTGAAGGACAGAGAATCCTCCTCGTGTTACCAGGAGATAAACAAACATGACAGCCTCCCATCTCTCTGGGAATACTGTCCACAGTCAAGTCTTTAGGTGCCTGTTATGTGTTAGTCTAATGACCTTGAGTGTGAGTAAAATCCACAGATCCACAAGTTTCCTCCATTTTTTATCCTGATCCCAAAATAGCAGTAAACCGCATGCACGCAATAATGTTCCTCCACCTAGACGCACGAGTACAGGGAGACAGTTAACAACAGGAGGGAAGGTCGGCATCAGGAGGGTCACTTAAGGCTAGCTGTATGTTTGCATGGCTATAAAAGAACAGAGCTAACTGCAATAGATGCGCTGGAGGGCACTACCACTGTCGGTCTGCAGATTCGTTCAACTGGCCAAACTAGTAGGACAAAGATGTCCGTGTTCATATTTATGAGAACTTCAGAAAGAAACTAACTCCCATTTGCACCAAGACAGATCATGTCCAGTACATCCAGAATACACACGGACATTCAAGTGGCTAAAATATAATTAGGGCTACAGCAATAAAAGGAGAAATTTACTGATTAATATTGACAATTTAAGTACCTGAAATCAAATTTCATATATTTTTTTATTAATCAGTTATTTTTTAGTCTTACAGTCTAGGACTCTTTGTATTTGCATCAGAGAAAGGTTATTTTGGAAAAGGAACTGAGGACTTCTTGGACAAGGAATGGAGTTCTGCAGAGAGCTCAAACATACAAATCTGGGGCGTCAATCAATTTCATGCCAATTATTAAGCTAAGCTGTTCTAGCCCTCAAAACGATATCTGGGAAAAGGACAGGGAATAGTTCTAAGCTTTCCCTCCTTTAACATGATCTGTCCTGGTTTTCAGACTAAATTCATACTGCCTGTCTACTGGTAAGCTTGGAACGCCCTTGTACAATTCACAGAGAGCTAGAACCTTCTTTCTCCGCTCTAGCTTGCAACGGTGGATCAGGTCCACCAGGTTGTTCTAACAGACTTTGAGGATCAGAGCAGAAGGCCAAGAGTAAATCTATTCTAGTAGATCCCATAAAATTGGTTTCCTTCAGGTTCCCTTTAAAAGTAGTAACATAATTATTTCTATTATCTTTACATTACTTTCAATAACAGAACACAAAGCCACATTAGTGATAGATGAATGTGTTTGTATTTCTGTATAACTGCAGCTCTCAGGTCTGTCTCTCTAATCCAAGCTCAGACATGCACCTCAATTAATAGCAGGCTACATAGTTGCAAGAAATGAAATCTGGTTAACACATGCGTGTCCAGCATCTCAAGCAGGCAGGCAGAGATGTGCAGAGCACCACAACACAGGAAGAGCACTCTGTTTAACTCATGTAGGAACACAGAAATTACCCCAAATTTCTCAAGCCTTTCACAATGACTCTTGATCCCTGTTGGACCTCACCGTATGGCACATGTGTGTTTAAATAAGAGTTACGCTTAGACACAGTGGCATGAGTAGTAGTTTGAACCCTGTTAACCCAGCTGAGACGTAGGTCAGAATGAATACGAAATAGCCTCATCAACATGCTTCTGGTGCCCCAGCTAGGCTGATGTATCAGAACCCACTGTCTCTGAACATCGGAATAAAGGAATGCATGATTTGTTGCATGATGGATTCGCTTGAGGCACACTGTTGCAGGGGGTGAGTGCAGCTTAGCTGTTTTTCAGTCTCTTGTATTTGCACATGTAAAGCGCACTTTGTGCCACTGACTGAGCTTGCACTCTGCACTCTGAGCTCGCAACAGACTGACAAACAGCCAGAGTCTTGCAAGAACTGAGAAGAACATCACCACTGAAATTAAACTACAAGGGTCATTTGGTCAAAGCTTCACCAAAACAGACACCTTCATGTAGTCTACATTTAGACATAGCGTTGTTAATCAACTGGCCAATCAATGCTCTGCATGGAGTTATAGCTAGTGTTAAGAGGTTTACAGAACATTGAGGAAACACATGTAACTCAATCTAAAGAGGCTCAAACACTCAGGTTTCTCAAAATGCCAAAATCTTGAGCATGTTATTAATTTAAATGTCATTCGAATAGTAATTATGTGGCACATTCCTGAAAGGCTATATCAATAGGACTAGTCTGCATTTGTGGAAAGAGGATCGATGAATCAGCTGGTTAGTACGTTAGTAAATCACAGCAGAAAACTAACCTGATAAAAAGGCCACTTTTTCCTTTAGGATGGGCAAAACCTCCATCGCCTTCATCTCTTCATTCCTTCGAAATCCTGAAAAACAAAAGCAGAGTCAATTTGAGAAGGCCTACATTAACAAAAACCCAGCTAGGATGTCGAAGGCTTGACCCTAAGACGCTCTACACCCCATAGAGCTGTAAGCTTAATCCTGACATTGAGCTCCATCTAAAACTCAAGTGTTTCCCTACAATCTAAAGGAAGCCTTTGAAGATCATCGTTCATTAACTGCAGTCCCAATAGACCAAGTTAATCCCACCTCCTCAGGTTTTGGACTGGCTTCCAATGTGACTGACCTGGCAGGACTGTCACTTCTGTTCAAACACTTGTTTTCATGATTCAGTAGTTCAAGTTGGCTTCTGTTGGTTAAGGGCGAGCTGGAAAGGTTAGTCATGCTCCGCTACCAGACTTGCTTAGAGCTCAGTTGGCAGGCTCAGGTCTGGGCTGAGATCAAGCTGTGACTCATGTCAAATATTCGCACACGGACGGATAATTTAAGTGCTATTTTGTCGACTAATTGATGATGAAATGGTGGTTGTAGCATGTGGTTATGTGCCGATCCTTGAGGGATAAGAACGCCACCAGCTATACATCATTTATGGATTCCAGCATGTAGAATGAGTCATCTAGAACAGGACCAAATGCCTGGAAGATGTCAGAGTCTGTATTTCCTCTGGTTTAAAGGGGTAAAAGACATAAGCTCCTGCCTTTTTCTTAAGGATGGCTCTGAAACTCCTCCCTGTAAGGCTAATGGAACATGAAATATGCTCAGAAAGACAAGCCAAGGCCTCCTACACTTACTTGTTCACTCTCTCTCCCTCATCTGTTCTCATCTTGTGCTGGACTCTGCAGTGTCATAGCGCCTCTCACTGTATGCATAAGCCTAACCAACATATTCTCTCTCTCAAACGCAATGTCAAAGGTACAGTAATGCTAAAACATGAATACAAATATCAAATACAAACCCACAAAGTTATTATACTGCTGTGAACAACATAAGAAGCACAGTGATACAGGTAATAAAATTATTACTGGCAGACACGAAGAGCAATACACCATACACAGTCGAGTCACAGTATTAAGACCACCTCCTACTTTCGACAGCAACAGCGCATAGCTAATGCAGGAAGTCACGTATTCGTGGCATTCTCTGGGCCCACTCATCCATGTGGAAGGCACTCTAAACCGATTTGGGTATGAATCCATCCCTGCAGATCACGTACATGCTGATTTGTCTTCTCTGGGGTTGATGGAACGTTCCAAGCAAGACACCATGACGTTACACGGCTAGAAATGTCAGAAATTGGTTGGAAGAGCATGACCAAGACTCCAAGTCCTACCATGGCTGCCTACTACCTAATTCCCCAGACATGCACTGGTTCTAGATACCTGAGGCATCCTATCTGGACCTTAATGAGCCACTCCCAGCTCATCCAGCTGCTGTTTGTGCTGCTCACGATGGTTACTCTGGATATTAGCTGATGGTCATAAATGTGACTTGGCTGCGTAAAACAAATATGAGGAGCAGAGGAGCGGAGTCTTTGTTGCCCTCATATAGCTTTTCCAGGCAATTATAAATCACCTACAATATCGCATTTTGTTTCAGAAACATTTAAAGACATCTCGTGTGAAGACATCTTGCTGAAACGTGCTCATATAGAAATGACTCTGAATGATTTCAGTATTAGAGGATACTTGTTGAAGAAACAATTACTGGCCACAGATGTTTAGAGCTAACCTGTATTATGAACTGTATTATGAATAACCCAAATGTACTTGACTCATTTTCTTGTATGCAGGAAGAGCAGAATGTACAAATGAGACTGTGCCAGAATAACTACATTCTATTTATTTTACATTTCTTCATAAATACAGGCAGATTTAATGAATCCAGTTTTATAAAATGTTAATGCATCAGGATAAGATGATTTGTACTTGACAAAATATCAGATACCGGCATTAGCTCATATTTTCCATACCAGGGCATCCCTACTATCAAAACCATACATCACTGCTGTTGGAACAAAGCCAATACGGTAACTTTACAGGACAACTTCTAAGATTCAGAACTTTTTTCCTGGCTTGTGGAGGGCCACTGCTGGTTCATCATGAAATTCCAACAACATAAACAGCAGCCGTCTTTTTCCAATCATTTCAAAAATTAAAAAGAAACAAAAAATGTCCATCAGTGTCTGCTTTCCTCATATCATCAGTATTAAAAACACTTGCTGACTGCACGTTTAAAGAATTAAGAAAGCATAATTAGTCCAGTTTAATTGGAGTTAAGAGAGACATATAAAACCTTAAATAAAAATCACTAGATATTCGGGGCACCATTTCACCTGTTCCTACTCATCAGATGTCCTCAGAAATAAAGCAAATCATGGTTGTTGCGCTTCATGAAAACATCTGATATCACATTGTGAATTTAATTTAGGTCATATTGCTCAGCTCTTATTTATCATATCAGACTGCCGGTATGTACTGACTAAAACACTGCATGCAAAAGTGGCCTGCTGAAGAGGAATATTGGCACAAGGTACTGAAGCAGCACAGGGGATTATTTCCCCTTTACAGACAATCCACAAATAGAATCTGAAATCTCAAGAAATGAAACAATCAGGAGAGACAACAGTGAACAAATGAACTGAAGAGTAGGGGACAGGCTCTGTGTGTGTGTGTGTGTGTGTGTGTGTGTGTGTGTGTGTGTGTGTGTGTGTGTGTGTGTGTGTGTGTGTGTGTTTTGATACTGTGGGTGGGGAAAACAGGAGCTCAGTCTACCCCTCAGGGAAAGTGTGTCGGACTGAGCCAGTGAGTGTGTGGTAAGTAGAACAAACAAGGTGATCTCTCCTGCAGCTGGGTGATGTAATGGCAGGGTGTGTGTCTGTCTGGCTGGCTGTCTGTTTTCCCCCAGCATGTGACTACTTCTGTTTTCTGGAGGCCATGAAAGAAATGTGTTGCTATATGTAATAGCAGTATAGTAATGGCTGTGATTATGAACAAACAACATATGGTGCAGTCTTACTACACATTCACATCAGGAAGACGAACCACGTTTCCTTTTAGAGGATGCTCTCGTCACCTGTGTGCATGCCTAGAAGGTCTCAGTAGAGGCCAGACTCCACATTGATATGGGGAAGTTCTTGGACCCGATCATTCACATTGGACGTGCTGCTGGATGGAAATGGAGTGCTGGCTATGTCCATAAATTGTTACTAGAAACTGTTGTGGCTCTCCTTATAAAAGCTCCAGAGAACAAAATGCATGTACAAAAATAACTGTAGCACTCTGGCGTTAAATTAAAAATTCAGCAAAGCCTGTAGAAAAATGTAAAAGATATGAAGACGGGGGGAAAAAACCCTCTCTGAGAACTGTCTAAGGAGGAAGCAAAGCAAGACGGAACGGAGAAACATGTATACATATGGAAGAACAGACAACAGGCAGCTAAGCTGTAGCTTGTTCACTTTTGGTTATGCTAGATTAGCTTCCACTCTAAGTTTCTCTGACTGCAAAACATATTGGTCATTATTAGACTCTGGGAAGGTAAGACATACTTTGCACATGTAAAAGTGCATCAGAAGGAAACACAGGTTCAGGCTGCCTGAGGCTTGTTGGTTCCGGAATGTGGATTTCGTGGTCGTCGTTTGTCGTGACATTTCCTGCAGGCTGAGCGATATCTTAGAAAGCAACTTCAGCGACTGAGCTGAAGCTTCGAGGGGGCAAAAACCACATACAAAAGGGTGCATGCCAAGCGCATACTGAAGTGTGACAGGCAAATCATAATCTTCGGAAGGAGCAGTGCAGTGTGTAAAGAAAAAGACTCCAGTGTGGACAGCGGACAACTTCAAAGAAGAGCACTGGACTTGGAGAGACTGTACATAGGTGCCTGTACATGTTTCAACAGAAATGAAACCCAACATGGCAAACAAGATACGCGTGCAGAAAAACAAACAAACAAACAAACTATGCCCTCTACTCTGTGACTAAAAGGGTTCGAATAGAAATGAACCTATTTGACAGGAACAGACATCTGATAGGAACCAGACGTCTAAAGAGTTTAAAGGTTTCATGGCAGTTTTGAAGTTTCTGTTTAAAGCATATACAGATAGCACATTCAGGATGTTCATGGTGGAGAGGGTTGTCTAAGGCCCCAAACTCAGATGACATAAAATCGGTCATTCTGAAAAGAAAACGCAATGACCCAAACCGCTCTGAATAATTCTGTCCAGAGAAAGTTGATCAGAAACTCCATGTTCAATACTGGTGTTAAAAGCACATCCACAGCTTTGTCCACTGTAAAATCCAAATCTCTATAACTGCTTTTCTTGCATGTGCTGCAGCTGGACTCTAGCTAGCTTCGTTTAGTGGTGAGCTAGAAGTTCAAAACGCAGGTAAACTAGTCTTTCACTGAGGTGGTCTAAGAGGTGGAAATGTACAGTTCAGGTTTTTAAAGGGAAGAAATGCTAATCTTGGGCTCTTTTAGGGTAATTGGTGCAAGGACTTTGATGTTGTAGAGCCTGAATACGGCAGGAGCGGTGCGTTTTCTGAAGTAGAGCATGAGGCTCTGTCATAAACGTGAACAGTCACCCAAGTTTCTCTTAAGAACCCTGAAGGATTTTGACAAAGACAAAAATTAAAAACAGATAACCTATGCAAGAAAAGAAAATCTGAATGGCTGAATTATTCGGGTCCAGCTCTACCAGACACAAACTATTTAGTTTCAGAACTGAAAGTGGGGGATGCATCTCCATGTTTATCCATTTTCATGTTTTCATATATGATTTATGCACAGTGGCTGCCCGTTATGTTGTGTTACCGTATCATGAGGAATGGACCTGAAGAATGCTCCAAGACTGCTTGGAATAAAGTCTCCCTACATTAACTTACAATAAAACTAAAGTTAGCTTGTTCCGCTGCTTCGGAGAAACTTATTTTTGTTTGGACAGCAATGATATTAAAGCAGGAATGCTCAATGGTTCTGGGAAGGTGGGAGTTCACCAGTAAGCCAAAGTTAAATAGAATAATGACATTCTGTCTCACTGACTCAACATGCAGTTGGATTTCCCAGCGTTCCCACCTGCTTATTTTAGGAGCTCCAATTAGCCACAATCAACCTCGGCACTTCGCAAAGGCGATGTTTTACAGTTTCCAGTGGTGTAGTTGTCAAATGGCAGCAGCAGAGCTAAAAGCTTCTACTACTGCCCAGTAACATGGGGAAAGGATAACAAGAGGAAAGAAGTACAGGAGGAAATAGAGGAAGACAAAAAGGAGGATGAATAATGAGGGAGGATGGGGATTCTAGGGGAGAAGTGGAGGGGGGAGATGAGGAGCCAGTGGGGTTCAACACAAAGGAAGGAAAGAGAGGGAGAGATGGGTTGGGAGAATGAGAAACAGAGAGGAAGAGACTGAGTGTGGTTGCTGGGGAAGTAACACAGCAAGGCCAACCAGCTGCAGCCCCACTGCTCTGCGCCGGAGACAGCTGCCTGCTGACAGCCCCACAACAGCTGTCTGCTCCAACACGCACATACGCGCAAACGTGTGGAGACGACCCGTGCTCCTAAGACACGTAAGGCTGAACAATGTCTGAATAACCCTGGATTTTCTTATTTAATACAGGTCCATGGAGGAGCTCCACTTTGAAGGAAACGAGGCTTTTTCCATCATCGCAGCTGTGACGTGGAGGAATTCAGTCACAGATAGCTGTGGGAAACCATGAGGAACATTTTCAGAATTTTACGTCTCATCTGAACCATCAGCATATTTATGCTGTATGGAAAAATGCTTAGCATTTCCCTCAGACAGTGTGTCATAACCAGAGAAAGCTGCGATAGGCGCAATGGGAAATCTGCTCTAAAGGCTTAATGCCCTGGTCAACCACCCATCGGTCAACACAAGTGCAGGAGATCAAAACTAGGGATGGAAGCTCCTGGCTGAAACTTTAACTCAGTCAAGTCAACATTTATTTATATATAGCGTTTTTTACAACAGATGTTGTCTCAAAGCAGCTTTACAAAGAATCCGGTGTCCGAGCCCCCAATGAGCAAGCCAAGGGCGACAGCGGCAGGGAAAACTCCCTTAGTTAGGAAGGAAGAAACCTCAAGAGGAACCAAGACTCAAAGGGGACTCCTCCTCGGTCAACACCAGAAACAAGACTCAAGAAAAGAGCGTCTAGTGTTTGTAGGGTCGATTAATAAATGTCTGACTAGTCAGGACAAACAGCTGATAACTATCAGACAGCTTACATGAAAGAAGCTCAGGAAAATGACACTAGTAGACAGAAGGTGACAGCACACGGCTTAAAAGCTAGCATCATCAACAGAGCACAGTTGGTCATCCAAGACAATATATATTCCCTATTGTTTATCTCTAGTCTATCTTCTGTCAGCGTGGCTGCAGACACTGTCCTCACTGTGGTCTGTGCATCAGGCTGGACGATGTGTATTCAAATGGTATTAAACCTGTAACAGAGCCTCTCTTAGCGGCGGTATCCTCTCCTGGTGTTCACCATAAACAGATTACAGACTGCCTGTTTAAAGTCCTTCAAAGAATGACCCATTTTCCCTTTGCTGCTACTCAAACTGTTTGAATCACCATTTGTTATTTTAACTACTATTAAAATCTTAATACGGTTTGGAAGGTCCAGGAACAGTAAACATTAGCTGGCTCCATATGTCAGTACGCCACCACACATCTACAACATTTAAATCACAGCACAACACATTATTGAGACACAAGCTAGCAGATGTTTGATATGTCTACTCTGTCCTAGTAGTCTGAGGAGGGACAGAAGAGAGAGCATTAACTGCAGCGTGGTTCTCCCTTCTGCACCAGCTTTCTCCTACTATCCCATTCCACGGCCAGAGCCTGTGAACAAGTGATTAAAGCTATTGCCTGCTAGGATGCTAGGCCAGAAGAGAGTTTCCTCAATGCCCGTACAGTTACATTCCACTTATCCCGTCATTTACATTTGGTCAGAGAACAGACTGACGATCGCCACACTTAAGCAGGGACTGTTGTGATTAAACCTCCTACAGTATATTTGGCATTTTAGTCCTCCCTCTCACACTGAAGTGCATCCTCTGCTGCCGCCAAGAGTAGTGTCGCTTTCCCTGAGGTAAAAAACTCCAGTCTGAGGTTTACCATGGTCTCCTATACTGAACTTTATCAACTTGTTCATGGTTTATGGTAATGGTTATCGGTTTATCGCTCAGCACCAAGTTTCAGTAGATTTCATGGCTGTTATCAGTAATTACTGATTCAAGAAGAGATTCCAGACCTAAACACAGACTTATATCCTTGTTAAAGCTGTAAAGATTTAACGAAGCCTATTTCTTTATCAGTTCCTTTTCCCAACATGGTTTAATCATCAACCACTGTGTCACCCGTCTACCATCGTCAACATTACCTGCCGTGATAGCTACATGCTCTTAGCGAGCTGCACTAGCAGGAAACCTGGTCACTGCAAACAGATCAAATGGACTTAACATGCATACATATGCACACGCTCTCAAATCCTCCCCCTCGCTCTCTTTCTCCCCCAAACGAAGCGGAGTGTGGCTCCCAGCTGTCACTCAGACTGATGGGTATGATTGTGTAATGAGCAGCCAAGGTCAAAAGTCAAGGGCCCACAGCCCAGAGTATGGGGAGGGGAAGATAGCCGTCATATCTCTGCACATTTAAAGGACAACAAGATCATCTTATTGCAACTGGGACCAGGCGGACCCAAAGCCATCAAAAGTAAAACTAATGAAGTCATTTATCAGAGTGACTCAGGAGCAGCATATGAACCAGTGACAAATGGTCTGGGCCACAGACATAAGGCTGTGATTGTGTGGCTGCATTACAGTTTGTTGATCATAAACGAGAGTCAGTGCGGCTCCATAATAAGATTCCAGTGCCTAAAGACACTTCCAAATTCAGAGCGGACAAAACCCAAAGTGAGCTAATAATAATGTCATCTCAGCAGGCTCCAGCCTCTTTGACCACACATAAGGTCAGGTCATGACTTCAGGGGGAGCGGCAGTTGTCACAGACTTCTGAAACAACGCAGGTCGTGTCTGTCAAGCATAAGCATGCCAGCCAACATGTCCTTAGCATCGGGTGGAGGCTCAGAACATCCAACAAGAGACTAAAGACCTCTCCCTTTTCTAAAGAATAAACTTTTGATGCTACGGTTAGCAATAGGGCTCATAAGAATAAACACCACAGCACTCCAGCGAAGCAGGTTCCCAGGAACTGTGTCACAAGGAACCTTGTGGGTATTATTAGTGCTTCCACAGAACTGACCAACTGGATGGTTCATACAAGTAGGTTCAGACCAGGCAAGCTGCATGGTTATCCGGTTCTACAGGGGAGCCCAAAAGCGGCCCTGCTTAACTCAGTGCTGAAATAATCTCCAACACAATGCAGAGTTTCTTACTGTATCACCATAATCGGACTGAAAATTTGAATTTTTTTTATTTATTTTTTTTTTATTATTATTATTATTATTATTTTTTTTTTTTTAAATGGTACAGTCCTCTATTGCTTAAATGACAGCATGTGCTTAAGCTAGCATGAACTCCTTAAGCTAATGCCTCATTAGTTGATCAAATCCACAGTTATCTAAACTTTTTGTACAAAAAGTAACTTTATTCATTTAGTTTTTTTTTTCATTTGTAGTTTATTTTCAGGGTAAAAATGTTAAACAGATTTTGGGAACTTTCAGACTCCGCTGTTCACCATTAAACAAAAACAACGATGTTTACTGCAGAAAGCAAAACGTCCTAACATACTGACCGAAGATCGTTTTGTACTACCGTCCTCACCGGAAAGGCTCAGGAACCAGGAGCAGATATCAGTTTCAGAGTCAGAAAGACAAACAGGGAGCCAGAATGCAGCTCTGTGTCAGATAAACAAAGCAGTGGAGGGAAAAAAGCTCCAAACAGCATTCTTTAACCCCAGGTTGTGAGGCATGTCCAAACATACTCCTAAGAAGCTCAAGCATCTCCGCTCACACGGTTCATGTGCTGCCACTAAACGCAATGTACGACTAACAGAGTACAGGCCACATTACAGCATGATACATTAGCAAACGACAAGTAATCACTTTTTCACCCCTTCAATTTAGGTGACCATGTGACTCGTGTGCTCAAGAGGCTTCTGGAGTCCTCCATGACAGATAAACCCCAGCAGCATTAAATTTCTAGGTGTTTTGTCCCCAGGCAGCTTTTAAACATGCTGCGGCTCAAGTTTGGAAGTAGAACTGCAAGAGTTCATCTTTAAATACGTCTTCAATACTTAAAAGACAAGAAAGGCTCGAGTCATAAGAAAAGCCACAGCGACTAAATAAAAGAGATTTTTTATTTATTTATTTATTTATTTATTGACATGCATATTTATTTAAAACCAATGATATGATGGATATTTCAGTGCATATGTACTGTATAGTATGTAGTTAGGTTTAGGATTGGCTAAAAAGCCGAACAGCACACTATTTTTCAGTAATGCTGTATTTTTATTTTAGTCCACCTGCTTCTGTGTGTTTGTTTATTTGTGAGGTGCTTGTGTTACAGGGTTCTTCTCAAATCATGTAGTCTAAACCCCTTTACTAATTTCTAATATTTTCAATACATGTTTAATACACAGATTTTTATTTTTTCCAAATAATATTTTGCATTATTCTGCAAAAGGAAAACTCTGCTAACCATGCATCACTCTCAGTGTGCCTACAGAATTACCTTAAACGGGGCAGCTCAGCCGTCTGGGTGCCCATTTAGAATGACCATGACTTTAATATTTAACTTGGAGGTAAAACAAAGACATTTTTGGGAATCAAACATTAGGAATGCCCCCCAGTAAAGTTATTTGAATATCATATCTTTCATTATAAATATATTGTATAATGTGCTGCCACCCTATTACACTGACACTGTACATCATTAACGATTTTTATCTAACAGTGAGGAAA
>JAMWET010003899.1:0-157500 GCA_024036415.1 Prochilodus magdalenae | reverse complement strand
CTGCACATGGATATTAGCTGGTGGCCATAATGTTGCTCGACAGTGTACACACACACACACACACACACACACACACACACACACACACACACACACACACACACACACACACACACACACACACTATTAAGAGATATATATAGAGATATATATATATGTGAACAAAAGGTGGTGAAAGCAAAACAAGCAGTAGGACATTTTCAACCACGGAATGAGCCTCATGATGTCATGACTTATTTCCGCCCATTTACACATATTATGCATTACGTGTTTTGCCTAATGTCCTGTGTATGCACATGCACTATTGCACTACCTGCTAAAAGACACGATACAAATAAAATCATTCAAACAAAAACAAATAAATAGATAAATACAAAACACATAACTCAAACTGCTCTTCCACGACTTTTACTAGAGCACATTGCAGTGAGAGCTGGACTCTACCTGGCAGCTGAAGCAGCATGGTCCCAGTCTGTGCATACTGCCACCTGTGATGGTCCACCAGCGACATCATGCTGCCCTGCCAAGGGCTCGACAGATTCGCAACATCCCTTACAGCACCACAGTGTAGATTCATCACTACAACTCTCTACGGACCTGGCTGTTCCATAACTACATACGAATGAGAAATTGACTGCAATCTTCAGCATATGATGGAATTCCGCCTCCCAGAGCAAGCAATGCAGTCCAGAGCAGACACAGAGCATATCACAGCGTCTTCAAAATGCTCCATCAATCTGGCCATTGAGAGTGGCATGACAGCAGAGGCATTCTCTCCCCTGCTGATTAGATTTATAACGTGCCTGAGATGCTAGGCTAAACCCAGCAGCCTTTGCTGTAAACAGGCTGGCAGTAAGTAAGCCCCTGTAAACAGCTGTGATGCCTGGATTTAAGGAAGGAATAGGCTTTGTCCGTCATTGCCTCTAATCCCCTTCAATCTTAATACTCTAGAGACAGAACGTGTTTGACTGGAGAGGGGCAGAAAGGCAGTCATTCCTGCCCCAGTGCCCCATAATCAGTAGAGGACATGTGCTGCCAAGAGAGGCTAATCAATGTCCAGTTCAGCCGGTTCACCTAATGGACAACAGGTTCAGAGTAATACACTGACCACTGGGGAAACAATCATGAGAGAATTTGCATTCAGATGTAAAAGCCATTAGTATCACAGAGACTAGAAATTAAAATGGCCACTATAATTTGTTTCTTTCTACACCCATGTTAGCATTTTGCAGATGGTTTGCACGTGTGCCTGTGCGCGCGTGCGCGTGTGTATGTGTGTGTGTCCAAAAAACAAATTCCAGAAAAATACAATTCTGCTGCTGTGACAAAAGAGAACAGAGGATTAGTGAAGAGCTTCTTAGAAAGTGTGGAGATCAGCGTTAGCCTCAGAAACGGCCCTCAGCTGTAGTCTTACCCACTGACCACGAGCGATATTGTTGCTGCAACGTCAGCAGCCCAACAATATCAAAGATGATGAAAGTCACCAGGGACGCATCCATGCAACTACCACTCTCCTGTTGCCGATGCTGAGAACTGAATTCAGAGTACCATCATACCGAGTCAACATTAGTGCCATTTTTGTTTAAGGTCTTTAATTATGAATCTGTATCTCCTCATAAATATTAAATCATAAATACAAAACAAGGTAGGCAAATTGAATTTTGGTGATTAAGGTGTTTATTAAACCTTCTGATTAATTTACTACAAAGTCCGATCACTGTAAACATGTTAACTGTCAACTTAGAATCCCAAAATCGCCCATTAGCCTCACTTTACTTTGACAAAAACAAAAGTTTTTTTTTTTTTTAATGCGTAATTAATCACTGAGAAAGTCTAAAAAGTCATTCAGGGTGTTTTGATGTAAAACAGTGTGCTGTAAATAAACATCAGATTTTGCATTATTTATTTATATATTCATTCATTCATTTAATTATTTATTTATTTCACAGTGGTGGCCATAGGAAACAAGGTGATTGATGGCTACCACACATATATATTCATTTTATTTCCTATAGAAACAACCACAGAACCGCCACCTGTCTGAATCCTACATGTAACGTCCATAAAAATGTAACAGATGTAAAATATAAACTTAAGAGTCAGTCAAACTCTATGGACGTCTGGTTTCCATCACAACCACTGTGAACAACATTAGCTCCCTAGCTTCACCAGAGCATTTTCATATCAAACTGACCAGAAAGACTTTGTTTACATTTTTACGGTTTCATTTTCCAGAACTTCTACTGTTCCAGGCTGTAAAGGCGATGTGAGCACTTTTCATATCCTCACCACAGAACTGAAACGTCAACGGGCACGGCTGATGTTGATCTTTAAAGGAGGCTGCTGTTTGCTTCCTATTCACCAATAGTAAGTTGTGTTCTATATCATGTTTATTCAGAGCTGTTCATTTGCTCTGCACGTTCCGCTTCGGATAGTTTCTCAAGCCTCGAACAATACTGTGCTGCTTCACTCTGCGTTTAACACTAAAGAGACATCACACGTTACATTAGCATCACAACTGCAACAGCAGCCTGTAAGTAGCAGCCATGGTAGAAGCTTAAAGCCTGAAATATTAGCAACTAAATTAAGTAACTTAAATCAGCATGGCTAACTAAACAGTGTGATGACCGAGCTTATTTACACAGAGGTTCATTTTGTTTTCCTGCCTGCATTTTTTATTCTGACATGATGCTTGTGTGCGAACAGTAGACCAGCCAATCACAGCAGAGAACATGAAATTATTCATGAGCTCACCAAAAAAGGGAAACCGCTCATGTCATTCCAAGGCCAAAGCACAGTCCGTAAATGGGCGTGTAAAATCCCATACGGACATTTTTCACTCTGACTAAGGTCACATACCTTCGAGGCAGACATTACAGAACATTTTAAAATACTACACAAATGCATTTAATGGTACCTTGACATAAAACAAAGAATGACACGCTTCCTTTGTTGTGAAACTGTGACCAAAAAAGAGAGAAGGCGGCGGACCGGTCATGTCTGTCCGACATTTTTGATCTGATCAATAAGGTCTGTGCTGATACCGATCCAACATCTCGCATCAGTGCACCACTAAAGGACACCTTTGCTGCGCCTTTGGCAGTATGCATGTCTTACAGTGTGACAAAAATATCAGCTATTCCAAAAATGGAGTAAACATCTGAACACCATAACTTCAAAACCAAGACATTAAGCCTCTTCCAACGCTCTCCAGGGCAAGTATACGTAACTAGATCCTACATAACCACACAAAACCATACCACCATCATATGCGGCTTTAGATGTGCCTTTTCAGAGTAATACTGAATTTCGCCATGGCGCAGGTTTGTTACCTCACCCTCATCTGTAGTGTTCTCAGCACTAGAGGGACCTGTTCCTTCCTCTAGATGGGAGCAATAAAACTCAAGGAAGTCCATTAAGTCTGGGACGTTCTTCCTTTGGACACCTCTGGTTCCAAGCCATAAAAGCAGACAGCAGCGTCTACATAAACCTCTAAGAGGCCCTCCATTAACTCTTCTCAGGGGACAAACGCTGGTCCTTAGAGTGAGCTCAGCAATAAGCTGTAATGATGACGGTAGGGAATGGAGAGGAAAACTGGCCAGCCTGATTCTGTGGAGGTGGTCTTGGAACAGAGGGTATGGAGGTGTGTGTTAAAGATCTCTGCCAGGAAGGACAACAACCTATCCATCGTAGCCAAGGAAACACTTCTATCTACATGGGAAGGTGGCCGAGTTCAAACTCCTCAGTCTTACCGATGACATAAGATGCTAATTGTTTTGAAGTATAAGCATCGATTCACGCTCATACGGACAGGGGGGCTATATATTTGTGCGTATATACGTTTACATACGCCACAGCTTCACAGGTTCGCAGTAAGCCATACTGTGTTCTCCACCATATTAGCAAATCTGCATGACCTTATTAAAGACTTGGATGCTGTTTGAGTTTTAAGTGTTGTTCTTTTATTATTATAAGAGCCATTTTGTTCGTTTGTTAGAAACACCAGCCAAATACGTTCAGTTTCACACTAATGAAGCAAGCCCTGTGGGAAAATCAGTAAATCTGACCTTGTTTGCCAAACTTCCCCTTTAAGAGATGCCTTTATTATGAATACATTGTAAAACGGCAGTAGAGTTTATCCCATTACAGCAGGGACCCGTATCCATCCCCCACTTTGTCATTTCAAATCACAATTCTACTAATGAAGTAGGAGATATGACATGGGTCTGCCATTCACACATTTCCAATATTTGAAAAAGTCATAGTCATAAAAGGAGAGATGAATATGAAAATGTCAGGGACTGCGAACACCAAGCCTGTAAAAAAGGTCAGCAAAGGAGAGAAATAGAGTACAAGCGGAGAGCAGTACTGTGTAGGTGCTAAACGGCTGATGTGGATAGAGAGAGTGGCGACAGTAAAGGCCTGTGATAAATGCAGGTGTCGCTGACACGCATCACAAGACTGACACTGACAAAGAGCCTGTTACCATTAGCAGGACATCACTCTCTGACAAACCAGCCTCAGTCTCCAGCTCTGTCAACAGCAGGCGCTCAGGCTAAGTTTAATACGGTTCAGCCCACACGGCCTCCAACGCTTCCAAAATATCTCCATGCTTGCAGACCTGTGCTCCTCATCACGCATCCCTCGTCTCTCTCACACAGTTTCACTCTTTCACAAAAACCCAACTACAACTGGGTTCACGCAGACAACACCGCCACATCCCTAACCAAGGCTGACCGATGGCCAGATCACCATGCTCTACATAGTTGGTGTAACCAGGGGCGGCTTATGCACAGTCATGCCCTCGATATATGAGTAGTGTGCATGACAGGACCTAAACTAGGAAGGTTAAAGGCCTACTTGTTGATACAGCTGTTAAACAACAAATCCACAGAAACACAGTGCTTAGCCTGGGATACTACATTTCCAAATTAAAGCATCCCCTGCCAATATACAGTACTATCAGGTGAGTTTAAAACAAGTCAGGTGATCATCCACTTGTGTAAATTCATAATTTTTTAGCAGGAAAATACACAGAAGCTTCAACAACTACAAATGCTTAATATTCCTTTATCCCACGTCTCTTACTCCAGCTTGGATTATTTTAAGACTCTAGTTTTAAATTTTCAGGCCATAGTTTCTCATTATGCAAATAACCACCATTTTTAAGAATACATTATTTGTAGGTATCAACATTTTAATAATCTCTTTTCTTTTTTCTCTCTCTCTCACTTCTCTTTTTTTCCTTCCTCCAATCTTTTATTGTTTATGACGTTCTGGTTTGCTCATAATTGGGTTTGCTATGCATGTCCTCCCTCTATACAATGTTTGGAGCTGTGGAAAGAAATTGTGTGTTCCCACTAATAAAGAGAAGAAAAACTTTACCTCCAAAGGTTGAGCGAGCAGGCAAGAAATAAATAAATAAAGCATAATCTGTGACAGCAAGGTCTGGGCTCTGGGGTGGTCAGCAGCCCAGAAGCTTCCTTGTCCAATTTGCACAGTGTTGAGCTGTTTTCTCACAGTGGATGAATGGAGAGAAACACCTGTGGATGCTTTCAGATCTGAAGAAAGAGTGGAGCTTGACGTTTTTCTTCTCTCTCAAAGATGAAAGCTTTAAATGCTGTTTATCTGATGGGGATAGTTTTAGTGGTCTACCAGGTAACGTGGTTGTTTTTGTTTTTTTGGAAAGTTCCACTTCCCTACTTATTTCATTAATTCCTTTTTCCCCAACCAACTGGATCATCCTCAAACTAACTGCTCGCTCAGAAAAACGTCTTTACTGCTGTTTTAATTGTAAGTTCTGTGATTGTAAGTAAATGAATGGTCTCTGATTTTTGCACAGAACTGTACGTATTTTTTTCCCCATATAAATATTTTTTCATGATATTTCCTGCCAGCCCCCTGAGTTCAGGCCCCCTAATAACAGGGTAGGGTAAAGCAAAAGCGCACATGGCTCACACAAAAGAACCGGAGGGGGAGAAAAACTCGAGACTAGAACTGCTTTCAGCATTTTACTGCTTACAGCTTTAGAAGCCCCAACAATGGCATTATATAAAGGGGGAGTTTCCACAAAAACATCCTCACGCATGCACACAAACCATTCCAGTAAAGCAGCGAGGTATGCTGTAAGATTCCACCTGACCAGAGGAGGAGTGATTTGCAGGAGGACGGCGGGAATTATAAGGAAGAGTCTGTTTTAGATGACATTAACACTAGTCAAATAAATACCATCAACATGAACTCGAGGACATTTAGAAAACAAGCCTCTGTCTCCCATTCTCTACTACAGGACAGAATACCACAGTAAAACTATGGATCTCGAAAGCTTAAAGAAGCACTCTGTCTTTGTTCAACTTAATCTCCATCAGCCGCTCTGTAGCATACCACCGTTCACCACGGACAATATGTCTGACGTGTTTCTCTTCACTCCTAAAAGGACTGAGAGCCTGTTTCACATACTGTGTAAGCCCAAGAGAAGATGAGTTCCATGAATAGGGTTAGGGTTAGGGTTAGGGTTAGTGACGACTGAGGTAAGCGATGTACAGTGATATTAGAGATACATCCAGATGTATCACCTAGATAGGTTAAAAGCAGAAACAAATAAATAATGGATAATAACAATGCCTATATTGGAACAACACAAGTGCCCACTCATTAACTTACTCCCTCATCTTCCAAACTGCTTAACCCTCGCGGGAGGTGCTGGAGCCTATACCAGTGCTCAATAAGCAGGAGGCAGGAAACAGGAAACATTCTGGACGTGCAAATTGTAAAACATTACCACGACGCTAGCAATACTGACATGAGACACTCACAAGGGAATCTCACCAAATCTGTTCTTACCAAGTTTCGTCCAGATTTTGAGCCTTTAAGCAGGATCCTTTCCGGCATGCTTGGCAATCAGGCAGCCTATAAAAACTCTACACACTATGCCTGTAACATATCACCACAGATTCTTACCTCTGCAAAACTAGCGCCATCTCTGAAAGCATCAATCTTATAGATTTAAAGCTCAATTGACAAGTATTCATGCATCAAATCGCATCAAAGTTCTTGTGCAATAAAACTGACCACACGCTACAGCTGCAGAAGATCGAGAACTCGCTGAAGAAAGCTGGAGGTTTAATGGTGAAACTTTCTACAACTATTCCTGGGTCAAAGGGAATGTGCTGATGACTTTCATGTGGCACTATTAGGAAAATAAGCTGCTGAACTTTTTTTTAATCGGACACTGGATTTCAAATAGCACCAACTGTTACAGGTCTAAGCAATTCGAAAAGGGTTTATAAGGCTTCCCCTACACCTCCTCTACCTCTGCTCTGTCCAAACCCCCCCTTATGCCACTGTATATTCTCATATTACACAGTCATTCATTTTCCCTTCTTCTTTCCAGTCCCTTGCTGTCCTCTTATAATTACATCCATGTGAGCTCCAATAATAAAGCCCTGGAAATCGTTTGCTTGCACAGATCTCTCCCTCTTTTCCCTTGATGTTCACTGGAAAAGACTGAGGCCTTCACAGGGAAACAAGGAGCCGCAGCAACTTTAAAAGTCGCAAGAACGTCCAGTGAGCAAGAGCTCCTCCCAGCAAAGGGGAAAAAAAAAAAAATTCAAACCAAACAAACCCACTCAGTGCCAGGCTGACGTGAGCCGAGTGTTTTCCGTTATTGAAATTCCTGAGCTTCGGTTAGGCTGAGCTCACGGAAACCGTTGACAGTGACAGTTAATATTCTAAAAGGGGAAGTTGAACAGTGCAGGCACTCCAGCAGGTTCTGAAACTCAACTGTAAACCAGTGCTGCAGACAGGACTCCTCTGTGAACCGTTGGGGAAAAGTCAATGGAAGTCTTATAAGCCCTGTGCATGTTCGTTAGTTTAGCAAAACATGAACACGTATCCCGCATAGCTGCTGAGCTGCTTGGGCTAAACATCAGAAACCTAAACAAAGGTAATTCTAAAATGTGCTTTTAAGAAATATACATGATAATTACATTACTGGACCTTTTCAAAAAGGCTGAGTAATACAGCCTTCCTGTGTTCATGTTTGAAATCTGCTCAGATAAAATATTACAGTGAAGGTGGTGAATAATGAGGAGACACAACTGAACACGTGGCTCTTAAATAAGAGGCATAGCAGTGGGGCGGCTAACACCATGGCTAACACAGCAGCTAAAGCAGTTGTGAAAACAGAACCTGAAAGCGAGATGCTGATTTTCCACAGTAGTAAAGGCAGCTGTTACTGAGACCTCCGACATTATTTTGATTCTGTGATTTACTTCTGTAGTATTAGCTTATGAAATATCTCCACTCAGCATTAGAGATAGGAAGCGTCTGTAATACGACCCCAACTCCTCTTCAGCTGTGTAGAGCAATGCTCCATCTCTCTCCATGGGAACTTGCAATACATACGGTATCACATACCGACAGGTCTTAAAAACCTGATATACCACCCAGCACTTACTTTAAACCAGCCTGGGTGATGGGCTTCCTTGATTCCCTTAACCATAAAGATTCCTAAGGCAAAGAGAGCAAGTTGGAACAGACAAAACAGAACCTCTAAGGCCACATACATAAACACTGTAATAACCTACACAACCACATTAAATAAGTGCACTGTAATAAAGCCCATTAAACATCACTAGTTGTGCTCTGTTTATAATAAAACATGTTCCTGAAGTGGGGACAATAACCAGCATATTACAACAATTAATCATAACAAAAATGAAATACCGCTCTAACGCTCGCCCCTAACAGGTCACAGCCTAATTACACAGCTGTGTTTAGTTTTCATTTGCATGAAAGTTCTTAACAGACAGCCTGCTAGTTCCGCCACCCCACTGAAACCAAGTACTCCAGAAGTCTATTCCTGAATTATGAAAATGGGACTGAATCCTGACATCAGGAATAAAGTAAACCCAAAGAACCTAAACACCCTGATTTAATTTTAATAAATCAGAAACAAATAATGAAATCTCCTCCAAGCGGCTTATATTAATCTCGAGAAATACTGTTCCCCTGTTAAGTATATACCAGCATCAGTCTTCTCAATGTAATTCATCCACGCCCCACAGCAACAGTGTGGAGCTCAGAGGAGAGGCGCAGGTGTTTGTACCGTTTCCATTCAGACTCACTGAGTCCAGTGGCCCACACAGTAACTCTCTGATGCAGGCCGTTGTATCTTGTTGGGACAGTTATCACCTGTGCTGCTGTATCAGTGAGTCCTCTGTGCACATATGTGCTGCACTATTTTGGTTCTGTGGGGGGCAAAGTGTCTTTAACTGGGTGGGTTAGGTTTATTTATAGAGAACACAACTGCAGAATCACAGACTACGCTTGTGGCGGATGGTGTGTATGATGGGTGGGTGTGTGTGTAAGCATATGGTGAGGCGGCTGTACCCGCTCGGTGAGAAGGCATTACCCTTCCATTTTGCTTAAACTGATCAATACCAGAAGCTTTGAGTGGTGGCAGCCATTTTGGAGGAGATCATCTGAGGCAGCAGCTCCACTCCACTCGGCACAGCGTCATGAACACTTCCTTTAGCAAGATTAAGAGTGCTAACTGGCAGGCAGGGAGAGGTGAGAAAGGGAGGAACTTCACCAGCTGAGTCCTGCTTCACTGACCAATAAAACGAAGAGGCTGTTCACGATAGGACTTGTCGTTAGCCAGCGCAACCATTTAAAACACTTGCGTGCTTAATGGCTGGATTATCACATAGGGCCAAAATAGAGCCCTCGTTTATTCACTTGTGTGGGTTTCATCCCGACTCAACAGCTCACATGACGACGAGCTGAAACGGACAGTACATACGGTCAACCTCACTATGTGTAATTACTTACACAGCTTAACACCACCAACCAGAACATGCATTAGAACAAAAAGAGTTAGAGTTAAAAAAAAAAAAATCTAATTTAAGAAAAAATATTTTTACTTTTTTAAAGACTTTCTACTGTTTCCTTTCATTTTAATATCATTAAAACATCTTGATTTTATGCCATTATATATAACAGTCATGATTAACCACATTCTTTTGTGTAATTAACATCAATTACTTTTGTATTTGCTCAAATGTAGTACCAAATTCTCTCCATTAAAAAAAAAAAAAAGTTCATTTAGTTCATTCTACTAACTTTCACTTTGCGAACATGGGGCTCACATAACCCTGAGCATGAACACCATGTAAGAGTACGATGAGCATAAAAAGGGTTAAACAGCAGTTTTGCATTTTCATCACTAACATCCACAAAGAGAGAGCAACGGTGGCTTCATGTTTCAACCCCTCTCCCTCTCATGCCACTGGGTTACGTCCTGTTTCGAAGGGGGCGGGATCCTTCCACTTTGCTGCTGTTTTTGTTAGTTTGCTGCATAATTACATAACAGCATAACACCACCGAGTACAACACCCAAACTGTAGCTTACTACTACTTCCAAAGCCTCTTAACGATCACACTTAAAGCTCGCTGGTTTGCGTGGCACGCTCTGCTGAGGTCAGTTCGATGTGCAGGACTGTTGGCTGCACTGAAGAGTATTGATCGGCCTTTAATTTGGATGATCCAGAGATGTGAGTAAACTGTCCACAGTACATAACATACAGTTTTGATTTCTACAGGGAACCAAAAGATTTGATATTGCTAGCCACCATTTGCTGCTGCATACTTTATGACGCAGGACATTGGTCAGGACAGACGGTAAAGGGGTGTGGTGCAGGGTCAGACGGCTGCTCACACTCCACAGCCTGCATGCTCATAGCTGAACAGCCTCAGAGGGAGCATGGGTGAGGCAGTGGCTTATTTTAACCCTCACAAGTGTGAACGATCAGAGTGAACAATCTCTCTGGAGAATGTGTGCAACTCTCCTCAGAGACATACCACAGTCAACCACACAGTACATGCCCCCTGTTCTATCCAGAAGGCGTTCCTACGGGTCAAAGATGGACGATAAGAAGACACTCTCTTTTCTGATCCTACCCTAAAAAAAATTAACTTTGAAGTACACAGTGGTGAAGTAAAAAAAAAAAAATTGATATATTTCAAGATGGTTATAGAGAGAACCATCAGGAAACTAGTTTCAATTTAAAAAAGCAGTCTCTTTCATTCATGAAGGGAACCATTTCAAAAGGAACAAGAAGACAACTAAATGAATAAATTAGGGTTCATTTACAGGCACTACACAGACAATACCTATGATATACTCAAAAAAAATAAAAAAGGGAATACATTTCATTTATGTCTAATGGCATTTGGAAACCCCAACAAAAAAGTTTGTACATTAACAATAAAAAATTTTAAAAAATCAAAGCTTTTTAGTTTGGCACGCTCCTTACCTGATATGTGACTGGACACGTCGCTTTTGGGTTCACATTTTGGAAGGGAGCCATCTAGAGTAAACAAGCAGAGAAAGAAGAAGTTGTAAAGTCCACATACTGAAATTCTTAACTCCAACACATTCTATTTCAAGGAACTGGTTATTGCCGGTTACTGACTGCTCATTTATTTGTCCATCACCATATGGTATTCGCCCTGACTTCTCTTCAACCATCCTCTTTATGCCTCTGTGTGGACACCACAGCACAAGACTTGCGCTATGGGAAGCACACAAACACTCTTAGCTGCTCTTAGTGGAGTTCCATTGATCCTAAAAACGTGCTGATGGTGACACAGAAGTTGTGTCTGGGCATTGGTCACTGTACTAATCCCTCAGAGGTAATGACCTCTAATCACACATTGACTTGTCCACTGACAATTATTCTGAGCCGAAGAATCTTCTTTATCTCTGGTTAGCTGATTGCCCGAATCGGGCGCCTGTGGTTGTTTCTCCACAGACTGATGACGTGTGGGCTTGAGTTTTTATTTGTGTTTTTCTATTAATGTTTACATAAAGTCTGTAGTCTGTAGTTTTTTTCTTTGTCTACTTTATGACCAATGCTCTTACCAGCCCAGTACGGACTAATGCACTGACCTGTGGACCACTAGAGGGTGCTTGGCAGCCCACTGGAATAGAAACCCTGCTCTACACCACACCATGTTGCTACAGTTGACCAGATTGGACCAACTGACACTGGCTCTAGTGAGGGATCCATGAAGGAAGAGAGGAGAGATGAATCCTTGTCATCAACCAAGCGAAAGCCTGGCAGCCAGGGAAGGCTCTACTACACGCTTGCTAAGGTATGGGTGACAGAGCAGCATTCGGTTGGTGGAATCTGCACTCAGCACTAGACTGTTCACGTATAGACATGCTTCATAACAGCATATTAACAAGCTAGCGTTCATGAGAAAGTGAAGAACATCCACAAATGGAGGGAAGGTTTGTTAGAATGGGTCGTTCTGCTACAATTATTAAAAATAGACATTTATGAAACTCATGGCGACAGCAACAGACAGGGAAACATCTCACTGTTTACCTTCTGACGTCATTTACTAAATGTGTGTCAGGCTTGGCTTTGTGTTTTGTATTCTGGGTTCTCACAGCCTGCACCCACTTTAAAAGATCATACCCTGAATTTCCCCACGCCCTAGTTTCGCCTTACTTTCTATTACCTTCCTACTTTCATTACCTTAGAGCAGTTTTTTTTTTACCTGGCCTGCTGCACTCATCCAGTCATGGTCATCCAGTCATCCAGTAATAATAAAAAAATAAGTAAATAAATTGGTGACTAAACATCCTCACAATGCATTCTTGGGAAGGCAGGCAGACAAAACTATGGTCTCTGCATTCACAGGCCAAGCTACCTGTCAGGGTACAAATGCTGTGAAGGGGATATCTTTGCTTAGGGAACATGACTGTACCATTTTCGTTGGTTCGTTTGCTGCTTAAAACAGCCAATCATTTCAGAAGAGCACAGGACATTATACATGTCCAACAGATTATACATAATATATGGAATACATATACATATTGCTAAATTAGCACCACATAGTGTGAGAACGGAGGATAATGGAAAGTTTATCTGGACTTGTGGAACGCTGTTTAATTTTACCCTTACAAAAAGTAAAACACCTTGTTGTTTTGGTATCAGTTTATACTGTAGCATTACTACATCAAGTTCCTGATTTAAGACCAGCCTGTTTTGCTGAGCAGTTTCATTGGACACTTTACGTTCCATCACGTAAGCTAAGGTCTTCTGACTCTGGTCTCCTGGCTGTTCCTAGGTCCAGGCTTTCCTCTATGGGTGGCAGGTCATTTAGTGTTGCTGCCCCCACACTCTGGAACTCTCTACCTTCATCTATACGCACTTCACCCTCGCTTTCCGTCTTCAAAACTCACTTAAAAACTTATTTTCTCTAAACATTTTCATAATTTTTTGTTTGTTTGTTTATTTGTTGGTTTATTTTTGTGTTTGTAAAGCGTCCTTGGGTTTGTGAAAGGTGCTATAGAAGTGTAAACTATATTATTATTATTATTATTATTATTATTAATTTGGCACCATTTAGTGGTTAAGTTTTGTTGAGACTTTAGTTGAACCTGCACCAGACTCAGATTCAAAACTTGATGAGGTTTAGGGTCTGGTTAAGGCTTAAAACTACCAGCTACGGGTTGGGTCTTGTTGGACTCGTTCGGGCTGTATTATGGTTTTGAATTCATATTCAAACCTAGACAGACATTAGAAACAGCATTCCATGCAAAAACATGCTTCCCAGAAATGTCACACTAATTACATGTGTGTTCCAGACAAAAGTCACATCTGGGATGGAGGAGTGACATAGACGAGCTCGGATGATCCCTGAGGCACTGGCTTGCAGGTGGGGGAGGAGAGCAGAAGGCAGAACGCTGACAGATAAGGGTCTCTCCCTCTCATCACATAAAGGGATCTGAGGCCCTACAGAGCACCCCCCCCTCCTCTCCACCTCTCCTCTCAGAGATGCTCATTATCAGACAAACCCTCCTCCTCGTCCTCGTCCTCCTCCTCCTCCTCCTCCATCTATACACACGCACACACATCTGCAGCCCAGTGATGTCACAGCTAGTGACACTCCACAGTCCTGACAAAGACAGGGCAGGACAGGCAAACCTGAGCCCACTGTGAAAGCAGAGAGATGCACAGATAAAGAAACAGAAAGAAAGAATGTCAAGAATTCCAAGGGAGAACTGCAGCTTCTTTAGATTCCACAAAAGGAATTTTCCCCTGCATCTCCTTCTCTCCTCACGTTCCATGGCAACTAGAGAAGCCAAACGCTGCGCAAGGTCAGGAAACTGGAGACCAAACACAAACACCCAGGACATGCACTCATGTTTAACTCCTGCACGGTGCTTATCTGTGGAAATACGTTTATGAACGAGGTCTAATCTGTCAGCTGACACAGTATCTATGTACACATGCATAAGGAAAAGCCCCAAACAGACAAACAACTCAATACAATAATGCTCAAAAGAGATTCATTAAAGTCTGTTCAGCCTAAGATTGCAATTCCAGTCCAAATAAGGAAACATGAGCTTAGAGGACCATGGTGGAAAAGTCCTGTTTCAAATCCACTTCATAAGAAGTAAGGAGATTTCTCCCGCCCTTTCTAAATCCCCTGCAAAGATCTCTGGGCTTTTTAGAGCTCCATATCTGTTTCAGTGTTTCGGTTTATCTAAAGCATTCCTCAAACTAGAGCACTGTCAAATTTGAGCAAACTGACACTATTCACTCTTCTTCGTTACTTGTGTATAAATATGCTTCCAGAGCCAAAGTAACGCACTCCTTAGAAACTGGCTACATGTGTTCTTACACCAGAAGCAGCGCAGAAAACACAGAGAACACTGATTAAGAAAGAAGTAACATCTGCAGTCTTGGATTTGGTCCTACTACATTGGCGCAGCTCAACAGACGCTGAAATAGAAAACATCTGCACAGTTACTTCAGCCCCCTGCTACAGGTGAGTCTCCTTTTCATGGTGGAGTGAAAGAATGCAGTATGTAATATTTTGGTTAAGACTGAAAGAGGTGGTATCACTGAGTACGGTGACCAAAGAGCACATCAAAATATGATGCATGTGCAACGTACAATAACAATGACAATCGCAGACTAGAAAGGTGGATTTCTTGAAGGGGACCTGGAATGGTTGCACAGCTCAAATGGCCCCCATGCTCTGCTGGGCTGTGGTTGCTATGGGAGGAATAAGGAGTAGGGAGTGCAGGTCAGTATGTCTTTGGATTAGAGTTTGGGGATCTGCCCAGTATAAGTACAGTTTGGTGGCTGTAGGTTAACGGAGACTGTAGGGTTTGGATAGGGCTAAAAATGAATGGGAGAAAATATGGGAGAATTTATGGAAAATAAAACCAAACAGACAAGTGGTGGTCAGACCAACACAAAATTCGTGTTCATGGCTCTGCCTGTATGCGGAAGGGTGTTTGTCGATTGCGCAAAAGTACAGTAAATAGTTGTGTACTTTTCCACACAATTTATTCTTAATGGGAAACGAATTTGTAATTGTTCCGATTTATTTTCTGAAAACTGTCAGATCAAAAAGCTGCATACAGGGACACCATTTACGGTTGGACCGAATTTTTCAGAGACAGAACGGTGTCAAGATGTCGAAAACTATGAGACGAGTTAATACACAAAAATCTTCCAACCAAGAAGAATCATTTAAATCGGAACCATAATACACTCCTCGGAAGACACGCCCTTATCTTTCCAACACCCTCGCAAAAGATTCATCCGCTTGTGGGGGTCCAAAGCGTAGCCGCTGTTACAAAACATTCTTCCCGACCATGCCTGTAATTACACATTTCCACCAGAGAGGTCCCCAAATCCCCATATCCTGCATTACACCACAAGACATTCACACAGATTACAAACAGAGCTGAATAAATAGAGACCAAAATTCATTCCTTTAAATCGTGACCAAGCAGGATATGAGTGACCACTCCACAAACACACAGCACACAGGAGCATATATGGGGGGCTGTGGGTATACGAGTGCAAACTAAATGCCAGCAATCCCAGTCATCTCCAAAAGCCCCTCAGCTCTGAGCCAGAGCAGAAAAAGAACAATGCCACAACACCCAGTGATTCAACCTCATGTGTTCCTGTGAGGACCCACGTGTTTCCCCATCATAAACAAAACTCTCCCATTCTGTCAGTGTTACACTGAAACAAGCCCATTCTTAACAAGCAGACCCCAGCAGTACGCCCCTTTTGTTATGCACTGTGGTGGGGTAGTCATCGATACCGCTCATACATGAATCATAACAGGGGGGAAGAGCCCTCTCATTGCTACATGCCTTCAGCCTGGCTCATCCAGGGCCACTGAGGAGTCAGAAAGAGAGAGGGAACCATTTCCTGGTTTTACGACTCTCAGGCTCACCTAGATATTTCTCTGGAGTAAGTTCAAAAACTAAATATCGCCACCAGTAAAATGCTTTGAACCTTATTAAGCTCAGCGCTTCAACCTTGCCCAGCAAACATTACAATCAACTACGCTGTTCATTTGGCCACAAGCTTAGCTTTAGTGAGCAGGGTAAAGGTTAACAGTACTCTAATCATTAGCCAATAGCAATCAGGTGGGTCTTTGGGGAAACTATTTTTAGGGTTTAGCAACTGAAGTAACCAAAAAACATGGAGATTAGCTGACTTGAATTAACCATATGACCTAGTTACAACAACAACAACAACAACAACAACAACAACAACAACTTCAGCAAAATTCTCTCAAACATTCTATAAGTACATGAAAAGAAAGAAAGAACACTGCAAATGTAAAAACATTGTTACTTTTACTTTCATTAGTAGTTATTTTTGACGTGGCACACATTTTATTTCATTAGATTTTCAAAGAACAACAGTAGTAGCGTTAGCTAATAAAATAAAATATATGGAATGTATAAAATAACTACTAACAAAGGTTAATGTTTTTACCATTATTAGTGGTATTGGTCATTCATATTATTTATACTGAGAGTATTGTTGGAATTATTAATATTATTCATTATGAATTTTGTTAATAATATTAATATTGTTAGTATTATTAATATTAGTAGTGTTGTTAATATTATTATTATTAGTAGTAGTAGTAGTAGTAGTAGTAGTATCATTAGCATAATTAATATCAGTATTATTAGTACTGAAGTTGACTTGCATTTTTTTAATCAGGGTTTTTTTTTTTTAAACAAAACCCGCACTACAAGGCAATCTCGCCAGCCTGTTTGAACAGTAGCGAGGAGTGCAGAAGAAAACGATGTCTTCATTTAATCAAGACTCGAGAATCATAACCTCTTAGTCATTAAAACATTATTAATCAACCTGCCAGGCGATGTTCAAGCTGATCGAATTTTATACCAAACATAGTATTTTATACTAAAGTAGCAAAACGCCTGCTGCAGACCGAATGACTTTTCTACAGCTGTGGGCAAAAAACAAGCCTTTCCAATGTAGGATCACAACTAATCTGAGGTACAGCTCCGCTGCTTTTCTTTTCTTTTTCTGTATGTTAAATGCTGAATTTGCCAAAATACTATCAAATATTAGTTTCAAAATATAAGGGGTAAAAACGAGGAGAAGAAATCAATGTGTCATGGACACAAAGCACCATTCGCACAGAAGTGACATTCTCGAGACGCTTTGCACCTAAAACCTATTTCTTTAAATGCTAACGAAGAGAGTCACTCTCCCTGCTGGGTCAGCCTGTCTCCTCTTGCCACCGCCCTGTGTCCTTGATGCTCTCTATTCTTTTCCATTCATTGTGTGAACATAAACACAGCTCAGCCCTCCACGATTGTGATGTTCGTCACAGGACTATTTTTGGATGTCTCTCTAGACCACAACCCCAAAGGCTTAGCAAGCCCAGGTGACTTTCTGTATAGCCTTTGCAAGGAAAGGGCTGGCATGACACAGCTGATGTGAGCTAAACGCCATAGAATTTTATATATATATATATATATATATATATATAGTGAACAGTCCAGGAGCACGGCTTCTTGTGTCAATAAACAGAGGTTAAAGGCCAAGCTACTATGCAGCAACCCAGAGAGAGGAGATGGAGACACAGAGAGGTCAGAGCAGTTAAAGTTTAACATGTCTCTAAGGAGTCAGCTTAGCAGCAAGAGTTTGATGGCTCTATATTTTACAAGGCTGTCCTACTTTACTTTCTGAAGCAATCCAAAGAGGAAAAAAACAGAACCTTTTAACTTTGGAGACAATAATTATCTCAAGCCGCTTTAAAAGTTAAGTCACCGTTTTATTATTTGGGCGTCATCTATAAAAACGAGAGGGTCTGCTTCTTCTCCTACTTTAATTTGAAGCTACTGAATAATTAAACGTGTAAAAAAGGGGGAAGGCAAAAACGGCTGCTAGGTTCAGCACACTTGGAGAACGTACTTAATAGCCACTAATGCTAGGAATAGCTCCACAGTAGCGCTTTCTCATAGCAAGTTCATTCTTCCCATGACCCAAGTGGGAAGATGCCCCCCTATTAGGTCTGAGGCTCCTACAACACTGCACCAACCATCTACCTCAGGCTTCACCCTACATATAATCAGTTGACTGACATTAGAGTGAACACAGAAGGGGAACTTTATAAACAGCATCACCTGCTTTACATGTAATCAGGAAAGCCTTAATAACAATAGTGGTATCAGGTATCGGCCCAATGCTGTGCTCATTTACTCGTACTTATTAAAATGCATTGATGGTAACATCTGATACCATGTAATGTAGGCCTAGTGTACACCATCATGCTAATGAACTAACCACTGGCAGCGAAAGAGAGTCTGCTCGCACAGAGAAGGGTTACCGAAGGCATGGCTGTTACTCTAAAGATCCGGTCTTATTTTATCCCCGCGGGGGTTACGCTGCACGATTTTAGCCCTGTTTTAAACAAATACAATTCACTTACCCAATACGGGTGAAGACAGGTAGGCTAAACACAGGCAAAAATACTTTTCCCACAAAAGTCCAAATGTGCCGAGTTCACTCAGTCTGAGTCCAGATACAAACAGAACTGCCATGTATAAACATTAACAGTGATTTTTCTATTCAATTGTCTTTGCTAAAAGGGCTGTGGAGCGTCTATTTTATACTGGTTTTAGCTTCAGGGCACAGCATGGCAGTTAGCAAAGCTGCTGTACCATAGCATTTAGCGTGTGACCTCTGTACTCAAACGCAGTGTGTTATTTTGAATATAACAGCTTTACTAGATATTGCCTGTAGATAGAGCCTTCTGGAGAAGCCGTTTCAAATAGCACGATAGGCCGAACATTTTTATGAGGTGATTATATAAATTGTGGTTTTCTTCATACACAATAGACTATTCCAATATACAGTGTGAGCTGTCAAAGAATAAGATTTCCAAATCACACAATGAAAGCCTGGCTTTAGGGGACATTCAACTACACCTTAAACCAGGACGTCTCTAAATGATATGAGCGAATCGAACACGATAGGAATCTCGCACTAAACAACTGAGACGGTAGTGGCTACTTGCGTTTACTTACATATATGCACTACCTTCACCCAAATAAATAAATAAATAAATAAAAATACCTGTCCACCAACCCAACCTAGTTAACAGAATCCTGTGGGCAGCGTCCTGTGACCACTGACAAAGTCAAGGATGATAACCATCTTATAACTTATTTATATTAATAACAAAATTTTAGTTTGAAAATGAGCAGCTACATGTTTACTTTCATGGCCCCACATGAAAAGAATAACATCTACTTAATTTAACTGTATAAAACATAAGCCAGTAGCCAAATCTCAAAATTTTACAGGACGATATAAAAGTTTGATCAGGATTTGTCAGCGTTACATATGCCTGCATGGTGCCCTTTCATTGGCTGATGGTGGCCATACTGTTCAAACTGTCAAATCACAATAGAGTTCACTTCTCTACCACAAAGAAACAGAGTGGAAAATTCAGTTTGATTAGATGTTTGATGATCAAAAAAATTGCACCAAAATTATAAGTCACATTAGAATTAGGCCACATATGTCCATAAAGCTTCCTAACAGATACAGCACTCATTAGTCACAGCTGTTATTGTAAACTTTGCTCGCATCCAGAAGGTTTAATTAGCATATGGCAAACATATCGTCTGAAAATGTAAACATATTTTTAGTCATGTTTGAGGTCTCTATTTATTTAAAAAAAAAAAAAAAACAAAACACACACACACACACACACACACACACACACACACAACACTGCTCCAGCTCTACATATTCAGACCCCTAATAACAACAGTAGAACAATCACAATGATTGAACTTGGAATATCCCTCACCTGAGGAAGTTGTTCTACTAATGTTTAACACAGAAATGTTATTCATCAGATATAAAAGAAGCTAAACACTACAGAACGAGACAGAGTTAAAACCACCACTAATAAAACCACTGACATGCACACATGAGTTTGATGGTACCATCCTACTTGCAGTTAAGGGAAAAGTCATCAGGGCCTCAGGATACAGCCATCTGCTACCACAGTAATGTGATGCAATGAGAGCATGGTATGAATGGAGAACAGACTGAACGGTCAATTAAAGATCCATACACAGCACTGTGTGCTGACTGGGTGTTTTCAAGGAAATTACAGAATGTGTTTTCAGTCATATGAGAGATAAAGAAACAAGAGTACAGAGAGGGGAAGGGCTGTCAAATAAAACCAGCAGGTCTGAGAGAGAGAGAGAGAGAGAGAGAGAGAGAGAGAGAGAGAGAGAGAGAGAGAGAGAGAGAGAGAGAGAGAGAGAGAGAGAGAGAGAGAGAGAGAGAGAGAGAGAGAGAGAGAGAGAGAGAGAGAGTGACAGAAAGAGAGAGAGAGAGAGAGAGAGAGAGAGAGAGAGAGAGAGACAGAAAGAGAGAGTGACAGAAAGAGAGAGTGACAGAAAGAGAGAGAGAGAGAGAGAGAGAGAGAGAGAGAGAGAGAGAGAGAGAGAGAGAGAGAGAGAGAGAGAGAGAGAGAGAGAGAGAGAGAGAGAGAGAGAGAGAGAGAAAGAGAGAGAGCGACAGACAGTGAGAGAAAGACAGACAGACAGTGCGACAGACAGACAGTGCGACAGACAGACAGTGCGACAGACAGACAGTGCGACAGACAGACAGAGCGACAGACAGACAGAGCGACAGACAGACAGTGCGACAGACAGACAGTGCGACAGACAGACAGAGCGACAGACAGAGCTTCTACAATCTATTTTGACTGCCTTGTTTCTTACCCACATCTCCTCCCTTCGCTTTGCACTGCTTCCGTTTACACCTTCCAAATAGACGAGGACGTGGACGCTTTGTCAACAGAGAATTAATGACCACTTTTGCTGCAGAAAGCTTACACATTAAAAACCGCTTTGCTATTAACTCTCCGATCACTGTAAACTTTGCAAGGTGATTACACTGCACTAACTACACTGTTACAGTGATGGACATGAAGTTAAACATTCGCCAGCATTTCACTGGACAGCGGTATTCGCTAACGTCTTCTACAGCATCCGTTTACGTTTACCGTTAATCCCTTCTATCTTACCCCGAGATATGTCTCAGGCCAAGACTGCAAATCCCATAAATCCCTGAAGTTAGACGGTACCATTTTGCTCTGCGCAATGGGGAACAAAAAGTTGGCCGGTACAGCTATGCAAATCAGTAGCCAGGTTAACAGTCAACACACAGACATGATGAGAGGCCACTGAAAAGGTGTACACCTTGACCTGCTGGCATCTAGCATTTCACCAAGAACAGTAAGAATCAGTCCAGAGTAAAACTAAACAAAGGATTCAACCATAACCTCACCAATATCAGATAAAGGAAACCGCTGGGCATTTCTGCAGCATGAACAAATATCACTTATACAAAGGCAATTTCCACTCACATCTAATATACACCACAGAAAATGATCTACACTCCTCTATTTAGTGTGTTTTCCATCTTCATTTTATAACGTTCAAGCTCTTTCAAGCAGAATATGGTTTTGCATATTCTACAGGCCTGACTGCATCCCCTTAAAGGCCAGGCCGGGATAATAACCGCTGCCATCTTTGGCATTACAGGAAAGCGTATTAGAAACTTACTGACTGGATTAACTTCCCTGAATAAAGCTTTCAATCCAAATACTGTGATAAATGGAAGTAACCCAAAGAAACTGCAGGCAAGATTAATCAGCATATGGGGCTTTCACATTCACGACTCAGCTCAAGATGAACTGTGGCTACAAGCCAAATATGAGCGCATTTTGCCAGCTGTTACACCCACAGTTCCACTCCTTCACTGCCCTCTTGACGTGGCATGACCACTTACACTTCACTCACTGGTCTGGTGTACTACTGTCTACACCCACCTTCATGGTTTTGAAAGGAGCCAGGGGGGCCAAAGCATGAGTAGGTCCCTCCGTGTTTTTGGCGCAATCAATAAAACAAGGTATGTGTGATAACCCTAACAACTAACATCACCCCTTCAAAAGCATTCACAGAAATCTAGAACAAGAGGTGGGTCAGTAAGAAAGGGAAAAAAGACTAATCAGAAACAACTAGACGAGTTATGTTGCCCTAGTTTTTCCCAATGCAACTCATTTAAATTATAGAAGGATAATTAAAACCTTTGGTCTCAGAGATTAAGAATTCCGATTCCTGCATGTACGAACCTGAAAAGATGACATGCCAAGAATTCAGCAAACCATCAGAGCTTATCTGGGCTTAGGAACAAAATCTCAAGTCACAATGTAGCTTCGAAAGGCTGCTTGACTCAATGCCGACATGCACTACAACTGCAATCATCTAAAGTGGAAGTCACAGCTCGTATGCACACGATGGTTTCTAAAGTGGTACAGTTTATCAATGATAAGCTGATGCAAACCCATTTCCCATTTTAAAGCAACATTATGTAACAATTGTTCAGTTATGTAACTAAAATAACAGCTTTACTAAAATAACAGCTTTAAAATCGCTTTGATGGAACAGCGACGTATAATGCGGAGAATGGCATCTGTGCCAGTGCCACTCCAGGCCCAGGACCCTGCTATTGTGCCATGTCACTTTGGAGGAGTGGGCACAAGATCTCTCGTGTTAAATGAGCAATGCTTCACAGCACTAAATTACACCCCAGCACTTATGGGTTTCCAGCGAGATACAGGAAGCAGGTAGTTTGGTATTCCCAGCATGGAAATCATTGTGAGAAGGGGGAGTTAACAAGAATAAACTGGTGGGAGTGGGGGACCCACAGTTGCAGACAGTCGCACCCGGTATTGCAATCCAGTACAGAAAATAAAGGTTGCCAGGAACAATAAATGATCAATTTAGGTTGATGTGTAATATTTATTGAGCTACAGATACAGCAGTAGTGTCTCTCAGTATGGCTACATAGCACCATGTTTACTAAAGCAACATGCCAGACATCTCTGAATTGTAGAGGTTTCTGATGGAACTGTGATAATCCATCCCATGCAGCTTAAATATTCTTACACAGCTCCTGTAGATTTTGCCGCTTTTGAGTGGCACCAGGCCTTCGGGACATCTGACCACGGTGCAGATTCTTTGGTCGCCTCCACCAAGACAAAAGAAGAACTTGTTGTTCCATGTGAGTCCGGCACAACACCGTTGCAGTCTTTGGCGACGTTGACATGGTGTTAAGGGCAGACTTGGTAACAGTCTGTGTGTGTGTGTGTAGTTCTGTATCATGCAGCCTTCTGCTCATGGTGGTGGTACTAACAGGATGCCTTATGGAGGGAATCACTGCTAACCGAATGTCCACAATCATGGCTGTAGGGTCAGTCAGGTACAGCAAAAAGGCCTGTACTTGCTTACATCACATGCACAACCAGGCGTATGTCTCACAATATCAAACCTACCCACCAAGTTCCATCCCTGTTGGTTGACTCCTTCTGGGGGCAGCTGCTGTGCAACTTTTCTTTAGATGATGAGTGTGTATTATGCAATATACTCTATCACGTTGTCAACACTAACTCGATTACACACATACAAACAGCCTATAAGGGTTGAAAACCAAGTAAGTATTTAATCATGTATAAAATCTTGTAACATAACTCTCGCCAGCTGACATGCTTTCCTTTCAGCTCTGATGTCGCCTTTGCAGGTTTTAGTTTGTCTCTTTCAGATTTTATTTTATTTCTATTTTATTTAACTTCAGCTGTGGAAAAGTGAAAGCCTGCTGTAATAAGAATGTGTGTTAGAATGGACACAGACTACAATCTGATAACGGCTTCACTAGTGTCAGTGTGATATTTTTTAACCAAAAAAAAAAAATTCTAACTATAAACATGTTGCATAGCTTATGACAGTAGAGCTCTTAGGCAAGGGAATGCTGGAGAGAGCTGTCGACTGGGGTTGTCTGTTTGCAAACTTTGGAGATCAGACAATCTAACTGCATTAGTTTGCATAATTAATAGTCCGGCCAGGCTCCCCGATGAACACTGTCACAGTTTTGCACTGCTTCGTCATGCATACACTCCTACCTGCAAGCACTCTCTGAAACTGAGCTCGCATGACAAACAAATATCCTGTTGAGTATTAGAAACACGTACGGCATGCACCACCTTCATCACATTTTTTAAACGACAGGAGATCACAAACCAAACAGAGACCAATCCACCACAGAATGAGGGGAAAAAAGAGCCTGGAGACACCGAATGAACACAGAAACAGGACAAAGGCATCAAATGAGCAGAGCACCTATCTGAGAAGAACAGGGAAGAGAACAGAGTGTGATCTGAGTGCCTGACCTCAGGCACTGGGATAAATCCACAGGGCCTTGTGCTGGAGCTATGGGCTGGCTGAGGAAGTGGGCCAGAGTGACGTCAGTAAAACACAAAATTTCAATCTCGCACACACACACAGGGAAGTGCGAGACAGAAGCGACACAGAGCTGTAACAAATCAGAGCTCCTGCCAGCTCAAAAACCGACCACAATTCTCTATCGATTAGCAGTTACGGTGGAGAAGCAGGAGCAGTACAGGAGAGCAGAGGAAACAGCAACATCTAAGACATTTAGCATAGCAACACAGACATTTATCTTCACAACAGCAGAACAGATGCTACAATTCTCTCGACTTCCTGACTTCTGGCCATTCTGTTGATATTTAGTAAATCCAACTTAGGAGTGCACCAATAAGGAGAATTCCAGGACGACATGCATCAGATATTTGTCATGTACATAGACTAGATATCCAAACATATCCAAACACCCATTCGGACCAGTGAATTCAGCCACTTTAAGGCGAACCCATTACTGACACTGGCATCCAACTGCACACTGCTTGTGCAATCTACAGAAAAAAATCACCAGACTTGGAAGATGAAGACACTTTCCCAATGTACGGCACCTATGGGGATATTAAACCCCCTATCTAGTGCCAAATTTTCACAGAAGTGTGGTGGCTATTAATGCAGCAAAGAGAAAATAAACTGCATTCATATTAGCAGTGAAGCTTGTGCCACACAAAAGATCTGCTTTTCCACAATACAGTGAATATATGTCCTCAAAAACAGCTAAAAGCCAGTCAAAAGTAAACAGCTATCCAATACTGATACAACTCTGACATCATCATGCATCCCTAATCTGACTGTCTGCCCCAAACACATGTTCTCTGGAACAAGACCAGATACCAAAAGCTCCAGCTGTCTTATTATTAATCATTAGTTCCGCTCCACTTTACATAGCATAATCCAATACTTGCTGCTGTGTAGTATAATCCCCAGGTGTTAATGATAGATGGCAATGAGTGAGGGGGGGGGGGGTTCCACTCAACACCTATATATATATATATATATATATATTTCTCTGTATATCCAATTAATTAGCATTCAGGACCCCTATAGGACCACCACAAATTAGGTATAATAAGGTTTGTGGATCAATCCCCCTATTGCATTCACACTGACGTGGTGGCGGTGTGTTAGTGTGTGCTGTGCTGGTGCGAGTGAATCAGACACGGCAGTTCTGCTGTGGTGTTGCTGGGGTTCTGACCACTGAAGAACAGGGTAAACAGGGGCTAACAAACTATGCAGAGGAAACACCAGTCTAACAGCAACTACAGAACTACTGTACCTACATGGACGTGTTCCTAATGACGTGCTCAGAAAGCCCATGTTAAATAACACATTAAAGTAATATGTTTAATTTGCTGAACTGTGCCACCCGGCTGCTGATCCTGCTATTAAACACATTCTTCCAGGTCAACTTGTTTTGGATCATCTGGGCTGCTAGAGGCAGCAAAACACACGTTTGCTTAATGGCAGATTACAGTTGGCTGAGCATACAGTGAGGGCAGAGAGGCAGCAAAACCAGCTCATAATTAAATTCTGGACTGGCTATAATCTAATGAAGACTCCCCCATCAGTTTCCCCGAAACAGTACTAATACAGTTAGCTGGATCCCCAAACCAAAGCACACCATTTACCCTAGCTGTGAACATTCCTATAGACAGAGCCATGGTAGAGATCTCTCCTTCACCTTCTCTCTCAGCTTTACTCTCTTTCCAGACCTCTCAGCAAATCTCTTTATAATTTAACAAAAGCTACCTCTTTCCTTCAGGACTATTTAAACAGCACTATATTAACCTGCTGCACATTGTCTTCAGATTCCAACAGTCTCCACCACTAAATCAACAATGGGTGGGGTTGCGCCATCACCTCACAGCAAGAGAGGCTTGGGGTTGAGTCCCGGTCTGGGCCCTTTCGGTGTGGAGTTTGCATGCTCACACAGTGTCTGTGTAGGTTCCCTCCAGGTGCTCCAGCTCCCACAGTCATAAGACATACAGCCGGGTGAATCGGAGATGCTAAATTGCCCCATCGGTGTGCATGCCCTGTGATGAACTGGCAGCCTGTCCGGGGTGTTTCCTACCTTCCGCCCAATGTGTGCTCCGCAACCCAGAAGGATAAGAGGTTTGGAAAATGAACAAATGAATCAATAATGCAATAGACAGACAGCGGCTTGCTTTATTTAACTTTAATAAGATCTGTAATCCAATTTCCTCTCCTATTTAGTCACGTCCATTTCTAACCTCTGGCTAACTTTCCCCCACCACACAATAACACCAAGAGGGGATGGCAAAGGCTAGAATGTGCTTCCTTCAAATCATGTGAATTCAACCACCACATCTATTTCAACTGCCACTTATGCTACGTCATCAGACATCTCAGAACGCTAACCGCTAACAGATGCCCAGTTGAATACCAATGAGCGATGAAGGGAGAGGGAAAGCCAATCATGGTCTTTAGGACTTCTGGCCACAGATGGACATTTTATCACCACATTATATGTATACCTCATAGAAACAATCTGGAACTGTGATAGGTCAAAACGCTTACAGCATATAGTAAAACACCTTGTGAGTTATCAGAGGGCTCATTTGCACATTGCAACCTTTGGAAATATCAGTACTGCAAAGGCTAACCTTTACGATTAAAAATCTATACGTTATGCAACCCTACTCCTCACTCTACTGCCCATCCCTCTCCCTGCCGGTGCGGTTGAATAATAAGGATCTGCTCGCTGTGTGCCAGAAGACTGAGGCAGAGGGGCCATTGAGTGCACCGTCACAGGCCCAGCAAATCTAGGTCAGCATGACCTTTCCCCACCACACACAGAGACTGAAAGAGTGTCTGAAAGTGTGAGAGAAACAGACGACAGGGTAAGGAAGCAAAAAGGTGCTTAAGAAGAGAAGCGATACACTGGCAGACACTGAGACAAAACAGAGACACAGAAGGAGAGAATGCAAAGCAGACAGGCTTCAGCTGCACCCACCGACTCCAGGTGGCACAGTCACAAGCAGAGACGCAGCTCTAAAGCCACCCGTGTTAACCACTTTTATAACACGATAGATATCTCTCACACAGACACACACACAGACAAGGTATATTTTTTGAGCATGTCCCTCAAACAAATCAACAAGGCAAAAAGAAGTTTCTCCTGTACTCAGGTAAAACATCAACAATCAGACTCTGGCTGTAATCAGGCATGCCAGACCCACCCCCCCAACATATGTCATGTTGCAACCTTCTGTACTACTGTGTCCATCAGTTTCACCATATTCACATTCGTTCCCTAATAACAATATCCAGCATGCATTACGCAAATACACCACACAACCATTGGGAATCCCTGTGGTGTCAACCAACCATGACAATAATCTAGCTGCTGATCTAATAAAGTCACTTAGGAATAAATACAACCAAGCAAGTGATAACTGTTGGCCAACTGTGGCTTATAGTTTGCTGTCCTCTGCATGTGACGAGTCATGTCTGTCGTCTGAGCAATCCATCCTCTCCACTGGAATCAGAACTTGGAGACTGTTGCTACTTTCATACAGCTGAAAGAAAAAAAAAAAGATCTGCCTGTTTGTTCAAAAGATCCTTCCATCATCAAGATGCATCACCAGAAGGTGGTTTTCCTAGTCCTGGTTTTTCGAAACTCTCGTTTACATGCCATGTGGTCTCAAGGGACAGATAACTTAAGCCAAGTCAAGTCTGTTCCTACAGGGCTTAAATTTTCTAGCTAACTAAGAAATTCTACTTTGTGGAACACCCATGGTGGATGCAAGTAAGCATTATGACTAACTCAGTAATGGTTCCAGTTTTCAATTTTGGCCACAGCAGTTTTCTATATTGAACTAATTCAATATCTAATCCTAATTAAGATCTAACCCATAGCTAAGGTCTTCAGAATAACTGTGCTGTTGAGAACAGGCACTCATCAGCTTTACAGCCTACATATTAAACCAGCATATGTGACAAAGCATTGGGGGAAAACATAGTGCATAGGTCTGGTATGTCAGCCTTAAAAGCAATGACACAGTCAAGGGGATAGTCACAGGTGTCTGCACACTCACACTGTGTAATTCAGAGTCTTGCAGCTTCTGGGATTCCATACTTCTGTGCTGTACTCCACCCACACAGCTTTACATTTTACATTTAGAAACTCTGGCAACATCATTGGAATCCTGAGCCACATGACAAAGCCCCTTACTGTTCCCGACTACTAGGTTCGGAAAATTAACCTTTACAGAGTGCAGCAAGCGAGCAGGGGCTTTTAACTGTTTCAGAGGAAAAGCTTTATAACGGGGACAGGACCAGAACCGAGTCAACACCGCGGCTTATTCACCAGTCGACAAGAACCATGCAGGCACTTGGGAGGCCAGGAAGGATTACTAGTAGCTGCTAGTGAGCAACATACTGCTGTAGTACTGCTGTTTTTCCAGAACAGTCACCGCTAAGACTAAATTCAGACAGTATGCTTATATTATAGCTTGCTCAATGAATGATAATGCCTGAACCTACAAGTCCATATAAGGCAGTATCTGGCCCTTGAGAAGAAAGACATGAGCTAAATCTTAGAATGAAGCAACATATGGTCCTTATAGAGGTCATAAACCATCACACCAAAAACTGGCCTGTAGCTTACATGATCTGTCTACAAGGCTACAGCAGCTGTACACACTGACATTAACCAGGATGTTGGGCTCAACAGCATTGCATGATATAGATCAAGATGTCATGCTTCCACTTATGTTAAATTATTATAATTAGCTTGTCATTAGAGACGAAAACTATATTCAACAGTCATAATAACACTAGACTTTTAAACCCATTAGTTTTCACTTCCAACTCAAATACTTAGAAGAACCAAACATCACAAGGCTTCCGGTGTGAAAGCAGTTGAGGGTACAGTACTTCCTTATGTGGTTACGCGCTGCCTTAGTGAAAATAAAATCTGTGTTTGAGAGGTTTCGTTGGTTTCCTCAGTAGAACACCAGGACTAGGTTTTAGATTATACTTTAAATTCAACAAACTGAGTGTGTAGTTTTTAGTCTACACTGGATGCAGCACATCCTAGCAACCTTCTTACTTATTCTACAGAGATTATATGCTTATTAACAACAACAAAACAACAAAGTCTTGCACACTCTAATATTACGTTTAGCCATCTTTAGTTGTGAATATGGCACCTATTCTCTATGACATTGTTTCAACAACTTTAATTTTTGGGCAGTATCATATATATCGCTGACATGAGTGTAAAATCACTTGGTAGTCTCTCTCAGCGGATCCCAGGCTGATAGTTGTACATTGGGTGAACTTTCCTACACCACTCTTTCACAATTGGAGCCCCATGAATCTTGGCTTGCTGTCTCAGAATATGACCAGCCTATCACAGAAGAAATACCACGACTGATGGGATAACCAGGTCATTCAGTACATATATATTGTTGCTTAGCCTCAAACTGACAAACTAAGGCAACCCCCGATCATGAAACTGCCCTCAGAGGCGTGTAGAGTGGGTACTATGCTAGACGGGTGCACATCTTCATATTCTTCCCTTTGAACCCTAACACACCCATCGTTCTGTAATCTGGACTAATCAGACCACATGATCTTTTTCTCAGTGTTCCAGAGTCCAATCTGTATGCTCCCTAGCAAACTGAAGGCTCTTTTTTTTTTACCTCAGTTCATGAACACATACAGCTGTTCAGTTTAATTTTGAGAGTTCTCATCACACTGTGCATAAGAAAACCCTCTTACTTTCACTATCACACATAGCAATGAGTTCTACTGTTCAATTTAACTGATCTCCAACTAAGATTAATCAGGATTTTCTCCCCACCACTTTGTTTCTCCCTGTGAAGTGATTCCCCACTATCCTTCCGAGTTTTAATAATGCATCAAACAGGTTTCGAACCAACTCCTGTCATATCAGTTGGCCGTTTTCTTCAATCGATGCAGGTCAAATGTTTGACCCTTTGAAAACACAGTACCATCTTTTCCACAGGACACGCCTTCCCACCAGAAGCAGTTTAAGAAATGAGAAGCTTATCACAGAATCAGTTAGGAAGAATTGCTGCCAGCTGAAACACATTAATCACTGCCGTAATTATCCAATCCAACACCAAGTACTTGTTTACTTAAGTCTAATAGTCTAAGTCTAATCTTTTTTGGCCAGACAGTGTAGATGGACAATGACCAAACCCGCTCCTCTAAATCAGTACTCACTCTGCAAAGAACATAACCAACCAGTGTCTGCCATAACGCACATCTAACACTACTACTCAATAATAAACATCACCATTTAAAGACATCAGGGATCTAACTATTCAGGCAATGCTTTGCTGGCACTTTCTGTCAATAATGAAATTCATTAAACCGAATGACACCGATGCAGACAAATCTGGGTCAAATAACATGTAGCCTGCCAAAGCACTTAAGGTACTGAGAAAATGAGTCTCTCGGACACTAACAAATGCAGTGTAACCGCCAAATGACACATCGTCTAAATAATTCTGTGTTAGTATTCAAGACAGCAATCTGGATCACCAGCTAAGAGTTAGCAGCTCGCTAGCTAACGATTCCTCTGGAGAATGCCACGCCAGGTCATTGTTTACACTGCTAGCTTAGCTGCACATATGCTTAATCTTGTCTTCTGGCTGTCTTATATACCCTTAAAGAAACTATTTAGCTAACTACGCGCATTTCATCCAGCCTGGAGATTAAAACCGACTCGTATATAGACAGCCTGGCCTCGTAGTTAGTGCCCAAATTATGTTTAACGGCTGTCGGGAAGTAAAACGGATCAGGACTGTTTCCTTGCAGGCTAGTTGGGTTAGTAGGACAGCACGCTAGCTAGCTAGAATGGCCAACAACAACAACAACATTACTTGCTAATGTCACTAGGAATTTAAAAGACCGAGTGTGAAAACGTGCAAACACTAACTGAGCTGGTTTGCTACATGGTCGTCTTCATACGCATCCCTGTGCCAGCTGTGCCGCTGGTCAAGAAGTTGCCCAGCTGGTCAAAGCTAGCTGAGGTAACCTAGCTAGCTAGCTCACTTATGCTGTATTTCTCAGGGCAACAGACTCCTCCAAGACAGACAGAGCCCGCTGACCAACAAACAACTGGTTATCTTTATTCAGAGGCAAATAAAAGCAAAGCTAAAGGCAAACCAAACAGCATATCTATCTCATGTGAAACAGCTACTTAGCTAGCTAGCATGACGATGGAGTGGTAGATGAAAATATATTTATAGAATAAAACGAATATCACAGTGAAATTGTTCACGCCCGCTTGGTGAAAAGGACTTTTCCAGCTACACAGTGCTATCAGTGCTAATAATACAGCCGCATAAATGCCCTGAAGCTCCCCCAGCTAACCGACCAGCCAGCCAGCCTGCCAGCATTTCAATCACGGTCCACCCTCACTAGTTTTGGGGCTTTACCAGATTTGAAGAACGCCGCTATGTCGGCCGCGTCCTTAGCCGTCTCCTCGGCTCCTTCCCCCGAGCTCATGTCTGTGGAAACCACGAAGCAGGTATCCGAATGTGAAAGTTTGGTTGCTCCAGACGGTCTGTGAAATATGTCCGCCCCTTTGCTCCGAGAAGGATGTGACACGGACGGAAAAGACCGCTGCTCTGCTAGGCTAGGAACCGCGAGCAGTCCTCCATCTTGGATAATACAAATTAATAGCACCGGCCGGCGGCCCTTCCGACTGGAGGCTAATCGGAAAGGAAAGTCATGGAAGACAGCAGGGGGCGTGAACACACACACAAGCTGCTTTATTCCACTCCCTCTCTGCCTCTCAGGGGTCTCCACAGGTACAGCTGGAGGTACCTGCAAGGACTTTCATTTACACAGTGTAATCCTGTTTTTAAGGCAGTTCCACTGAGTGTGTGTGTGTGGGAGGGAGAGAGAGAGAGAGAGAGAGAGAGAGAGAGAGAGAGAGAGAGATGCTCCCTCAGCCTTTAGTACCTGGGAAAGACTTTTAAATTCGAATTGTCAGTCATCTTTAGAAGTCAGTTTTATTAGTGTGTGTGTTTTACCCCCGAGCTTTATTTAAGTAAACCATACAGGACTATAGAATATTTAGGAATATGGAATATATCCCTCTGAGGAATTTCAGTGACAGTTTTAATTTGGATGAAAATCTTTATTTGATTTAAATACTCCACAGCATTTTGAGATTATAGATCGTCACTGTGCAAAGAAAAACAGGTATCTCCAAAATGGCAACTTTACAGGAGAACCTCATTTAAGTAAGTCAATAGAACCAGACGTCTTTCCAAGAGGTTTTGACCCATTTCTGTTGGTCCATTCTTCACGAAACGTTTACACAGTGTAAACAGCAACTGCTGTGTTCAAATGATGCATGAAAGTGAAAGTCACTTTCTCACTTTTTTTTTCTTTGGACAGCGATATATATATATATATATTATTATATAGTTTATTTATACACTTTTGAATTATTTTTTGATGACTTTTTCATATGGAATGCCTTTCCAAGACACAGATGATGATACATGTTATTTTATTGTTGGGGAAAATGTTTTATGCATGAAGTGAGGTGTATATAAAAACAACACCATCTTTTTACATGTACCACAAAGATCAGATGTACTATATCAGATCGTTAGAGTACAAGTATGAGGCAAGTAAGAGGCAAGTATATAATCTGTAATAATATAATTATATTTATATAATATTGTTTGTGTGATGCAAATGATTGCACACTGCATTGTTATTATTGTTTGTACGTTATTGCTTCAGTGTGAACAGTGCTATTTGAACTGGACACAATAACATGTAGAAATTTAGTGGTAGATTAGTCTGATTTCAGTATCCAAGCTTTAAATCATACTCATGAAAATTGTTTTCCCCACAAGGATCATGAAAAACCATGAGCCAAATCCATTAGTATTAGTCATTAGTATTAATTTTACATACTTTATACTATATCTATCATTTCTACCTGTAAAAGTAAGTTCTGGACATGTCATGCTACAGTGAATTTCTTCTCTAGGATGAATAACATTTTACCAGTTCAAATGGATCCTCTGCTGTTGAGAAATCGTAGATTAAATGCTATAACGGCTTTCCACAGGTAACAGATCCATAATCCAATCAGCCACTACTTACCGCTGGCTCAGGTTTGGAATTAGGGTCAGGATTAGGTGAAGGCTGTGAATAATCTTTAATTCTGTGTAATTTCTCTGTGATTGTATACATAGAAATAAGAGTCTGTGTCTGAGACTTCATAAACTGCATCGAGTTATAAAGTTATGTAGAAACTTTGTTCTTTCAATTTACTGCAATACAGTCAAACAATAATTACACTGTTATTACATACTATTACATTACCTTCCATTTTTTGCCCATCACCCCCTTTTTAGGTGGACCTATAGTGTTGTTTTTTTTGTTTTTTATAATTTATTATTTTAAACTCAATGAGGTCTTCAGAGAAATAAATAGAAACAATTAAGAATATCACAATAAAACAATTGAATATATATAAAAATGTGTTTGTACATATTTAACGTTAATTAAAAGTCAATACAGAATTCATAATAATGACTACATGCACCATTGGGTCAACATTTACTCACATTTACTTTTATTTTATAATATTTTAATAAATGTTACAGTATAAGCAGATTATAGAAGGAAATATCAGTAAAATGGTTTTTACTGTAGTTTATTAATGAGCAAACTAAACTAGAAACGTTCGTTTCCTGAAGGAAATGCGGGATGCTCTGCTATGAGAAAGCTGTGCATCTGATCAAAAAGCTGTATACAAGCACGCCATGTCTGATCAGGCTGAACAATTTGGAGTTGGAACGGCGTCGATATCTCGAAAACTGCAGAACAAAAATGTGTACCAAGAAGAAGGAGAGGAACTAGAAAAGTGCCCTTCCTGGAGGAAACACAGAATGGTTGCCCAGCTTAACTGATTCCCACTAAAGGAATGAGGGATGGATAAATGACACATAGTGGGGTGCAGGTCAGTATGACTTCGGTAATGACCTGAGTGAGTAAATTCAGTTCAGAAGGTTAAAGGAAACAGTGGAGTTTGAAAGGGGGCAAACATGAATGGGACTGTATGGGGAGAAAAGGGATGTAAAAAACACAAACGGACGAGTGAGGGTGAAACTAACCGTGAGAGGGGTCTGTCCTGAGATGGTGTATTAGGAGTGGTATCTCTGGGTTAAGCAGAAGTATAGTAGATGAGAAATAATGTGTGAAAAAACTGTACGTCTTACCAGCTGTAGACAAGCATTCCTGATCAGACCAAACAATCTGGAACCGTGCCAATACCTCAAAAACTGCGGGACTCATTACTAGACAAAAATGTGTACTGCTACTACAACTACGAAGAAGATAAAGAAGAAGAAGAAGAAATAGAAGAAGAAGATGAAAAAAGGAGAAATAGAAGAAGAAGAAGAAGAAAGAGAAATAGAAGAAGGAAAAGATAAAGAAATAGAAGAAGAAGAAGAAGGAGAAGAAGGAGAAATAGAAGAAGGAGAAGATAAAGAAATAGAAGATGAAAATAAATAAATAGAAGAAGAAGAAGGAGAAATAGAAGAAGGAGAGGAAAAAGAAATAGAAGAAGAAAATAAAGAAATAGAAGAAGAAGAAGGAGAAATAGAAGAAGGAGAGGAAAAAGAAATAGAAGAAGAAGAAGAGGAAGAAGGAGCAGAAGAAGAAGAATATACCATCAGATAATAATATATTGTGCACTGTCTCCAGGTGTTTATCAAATCTGTCCATTAGTTAAATATCTATTAGCCCTGGGTGGGCTTGTCTGGTCCGTTCAGTATGGCATACATGTGTCCAGTTGTACAGATTCAGATTCCTTGTATGTGTGACACACTCGACACATAAAACTCATTCTCAGTTTGGGCCTATCTGTATCTCCCAGTTCAGCGTGTTCTTGGTCACCTGAGTGGTCTCGTGTATATGAAGCGCTACAGTGTGAATCTTATTATGATATGATATGACCATATGTATGTACTTATGTAGGCTTTGCCTTGTAGATGCTGAACATGTACACATGTAGTAGCATTAAGTATTGAATTACTGCTTGTGATCCTGAAAACCTCTTTAAAACTCTGGATTATGAGTTACCTATATGGCAACGCCCTACTAAGAGTAAGTCTGAATCTTCATCACACTATTTATTCAGTTTCTAATTATGACATTTCCTGCATTGATTCATCAGTTCTGTGAAATTGTTGTTTCATTTTAAGTCAAACCCTGAATGTTCTACTGTTGTGCGTGGATACACCTATTAATCCAATCCGTCGGTTCCATGGAAGAGCCTTCATCTGCTGGGTTTTATTGTGAGGAATTGTTAAATGGTTCCAAGCATTTTCACATGTGTTGAGGACTAGCAGCATGCAGTTGTAGCTGAGACTAATGGTGGTGTTTGACAGAGTCAGTGTCATCTCTGTGTTGTGCTGGATTGCACTGACCCCTGGTGGTTAACTGCGCTGCCCTCCTGTAGTAATTGTACTACAGTTGCTGTATTGAAAAGAGCTATGTGAGTTTCCGCTCTTGTTGATTCCATAAAACTTCCATAATAATCTGCTTTGGTGTCGCTAAAGCAAAGAGAACCAGTCTAGTTCATTTGTCTATGTGAAGAGAGAAAACAGGAAGACTCACACCACATCAGGTCACTGTGATTATCTGTTTTGCTGGAATGACAAGGTCATGTAGGTCATGTCTACTGTACTTCAGGTCTACAGTATTTATATAGCAATTTTATTAATATCCAAAACCACTAATTAACCTACCCATGTCGTCTGAGTTTTATAATACATTTTATATGTGTTATATATAAAGTGTATATATAGTAATGTATATATAACATTTTGATACATTATTAACAGATATTAAAAAATACTGTCAGTCAAAAATCTTCTTAAAAACTATCATAAAAGAATGTCTCAGGCAGCAGGCATCTTAACATTTCATGTAATAACTTTAGTATGACTGTGGTTTAGACACATGGATGAGTGAGGGTCAGTATGTCTGTGGATTAGACACATGGATGAGTGAGGGTCAGTATGTCTGTGGATTAGACACATAGATGAGTGAGGGTCAGTATGTCTGTGGATTAGATACATAGATGAGTGAGGGTCAGTAACTCTGTGGATTAGACACATAGAGGAGTGAGGGTCAGTAAGTGTGGATTAGACACATAGAGGAGTGAGGGTCAGTATGTCTGTTGATTAGACACATAGAGGAGTGAGGGTCAGTATGTCTGTGGATTAGACACATAGATGAGTGAGGGTCAGTAACTCTGTGGATTAGACACATAGAGGAGTGAGGGTCAGTATGACTGTGGATTAGACACATAGAGGAGTGAGGGTCAGTAAGTGTGGATTAGACACATAGAGGAGTGAGGGTCAGTATGACTGTGGATTAGACACATAGAGGAGTGAGGGTCAGTAAGTGTGGATTAGACACATAGAGGAGTGAGGGTCAGTAAGTGTGGATTAGACACATAGATGAGTGAGGGTCAGTAACTCTGTGGATTAGACACATAGAGGAGTGAGGGCCAGTAACTCTGTGGATTAGACACATAGAGGAGTGAGGGTCAGTAAGTGTGGATTAGACACATAGAGGAGTGAGGGTCAGTATGACTGTGGATTAGACACATAGATGAGTTAGGGGCAGTAACTCTGTGGATTAGACACATAGAGGAGTGAGGGTCAGTATGACTGTGGATTAGACACATAGAGGAGTGAGGGTCAGTATGTCTGTGGATTAGACACATAGAGGAGTGACACAATCTGACACGACAGATCACTCCATCCTACCAGATAGGCTGGAAAACCTTGTAGGAGTAACAGGAAAAGCTCTTTCATGGTTCAGATCTTACGAGAGCGACCGCTAGTAGGACTGTTGATTAGACAAATGGAGGAGTGAGGGTCACTCTGACTGTGGATTAGACACATAGATGTGTGAGGGCCAGTAAGACTGTGGATGAGAGCTTAAGGGACCGGTCTTGAGTGAACACAAGAAAAGAATGGAATTTAGGTGTGGGCGTTTATGTATGTCTTTTAAGCAGAATTACAGCAGATGTCACACTATTCACTCTTAATGGATGAAGCACATCATTTAGCGAGCGCAAAAACAATACGTCAGATACGTCAAGCACACCATTCCCAATCATATCAAACATTCTAGGCCTGGAATGAAGAAGAAGAGGTAGAAGAAGAAGAAAAATACACAACAGTCATTCATAAATCACTAATAAAGTTCAGCCACACGTTTTGGATGCCTGCATTGTTTGGAAAGATGCAATGATACATTTCCTTCCCAACAGTTAGCATTCCCATTCATAATAGACTGTCTGCAGTAACATCACTCTGTAAGACTTCAGGATGATAGGGCAGGGTTAAACTGCTATAGGCCAAATGGACATTCACTGTATGTGTTTCTGTTTACATCATTTTAGCAAATTTGCTTTGATGCATGAACAGAATGGATTAGGGAATTTTGTAACAGGATTGGATTTTGTAACAGTGTATTTATAGAATGAAAGCTGGCCCTGGTTTACCATATGTATAAAATAATATAATGCCTATTTCTAAATATCTAAATCAGCTAAACACTAGATTATAACAGGCAAAGAGTTAGACTGGCTCACAATAACACATTTCTCAACTCTTACAAGCTCTATCACAGTGTTCAGAACAATCGGATTTCTTAAACCCTATTAAATCCCATTGTAAAGAGGTCTGGAATGCATTACACAAAAGGTTCAACATACTTTATGCATATGCCATACTCAACCATACGCATCTCTATAGAAGTACACAAAAATACGTATGGGGAAGACAATGGTGTTTTGGAAACGGTGGCTGGTTAAAGGGATACAAAGCATAAGGGAGGTCCAGTAGGGACAGGGTGTTTATGTCCTATAAGGAAATAATAGTAAGATCTAATCCTGAAGGTTGAGGGAACTTTTAGGAATATTTAGTTACAGAATTGTACAGTTTCTAGATTCCTGGGGGAAGCATGAACACCCACCTCTGTCTGGACCGCACAGAGATACCAAAGGGGAGTCATAATGCGTCTGTTCTACAGAATAGCCAGATACTGACACTAATAATGAGGATAACTGGCAGAGAGACTCAAAAAGTGAAATACAAGATGGTTAGGCATTTCATCAAGCTCGAGGAGGCATATTAGAGAAATCAGAGGTACATTTGTTCTAGACTAGTGCATAGATACTACTGGACACCCTCACGATTGTATAACATGGGACTCAACATGGGAGATAACGATCCTTGTTGGAAAGTATCAGGGTACATTTGTACGTTCTATGCAGGAGCGTATATCTTTACAACCTTTCTGGGAAGGGGTATTGTATACGCTGAGTAAATGGATTGCAAAAGGCTTACCGGTTATGTTTATTGGCCAACACTGTGACCAAACCACAGACCTGCTAATAAAGACTGCAATAAAAATGTTTACACAATAAGGAAATTCAGGATTTACATAACATGGCACCTTTAACATCGGCTAGTTCATTTGTTATTAGTCCTCAGTTGAAGCACAAACTGCTGTAAGCTGAATGGGCAGTCACGTGTAAATGTGGCTATGACTGTGACAGGAGAACCATTTATCCACCTATTCAGCCTTCAGGAGTTAGCCCCGCCCACTCATACTGAAGTTATGTTTCATCTATATCTCTCAAGCATCAACACTGATCAGCCAATCAGAACAAGTCAGTTTGTTGTGGATCAGTTTTAAGCCTGGCATATACTGTGTGATTATTTTACACATTTTAAGCCCAATTTTGTCAGAAACTGCCTGAATTTCATGATGGTCTAATTTCAGCTTTAGCAGATGTTCACTATACAGTGTGAGAGGACGTGATGTTCAATTACCTGCCCAAACAAAGCCTGATTGGATGGATTTCTGACATGTCTGGAGTTTTGATTGATTGGAGATCTCACAAGCACAGCATCTACACAGCTTAACACACACACATAAATGGAGGCACATGAATCAAAATGATTAGTACCATGGTCGAATAAAATTGATGGAATTGTGCACACGTGGCTGAATTCACATGCACAATGTAAGTTGTCAGCAAAGATTTGTAAAATCCTAGTGCATCCTTGGCTTTAAAGGCACAGTAAGCAAAACTGCTTGAATTATTCTAGTGTTAAGTAAATGCTGAAAAATGGTCATGTACATTAAATCGTGGCATGTTTGGTACATACTGTGGTCTTTAAAGAGAAATATAACAAATTCACATAATGTAGCATAGGGGCCCTTTAATATGGCTTAATGTACTGACACGCCGGGTAAATCCATCCTGCTCCCTCACGGAGGATTCTTGTCTTGGTTCCAGTCCTATCAGAGAGGATGCTCTCAGCATACGCTAGGGGGCGATATCTGCTACCAGCCTTCCAGTTACAACAGCAGAAGAAGGAATCCAAACCCACAGGTAGCAGGATAGAACAGCATTAGCAAGGTAGCTAACATTGTATAGTTTGATTTTCGTCTTAGGTGTCGTGTAGCTGTAAATAAACCCCAGAGAGCTTATAGTTACACTGCCTTTCAGTCCTTGGATATTATGTCTCTTGCAAGCTAAGCAACTAGTTAAGGTGGCTAGCTACAAATGTTCCTGGCGCAGCGTTGTTGCTAATAGGGTTAGCTAACGATAGCAGGATAGGCGAGGTCGAAATGTTCAAATTTGTTATTTACTCCCTTTTCTCTCTCTTTTTTAAAACCCTTTTTGTTTGAGGCCTCATATCTGGTGAGCTGCAGCTAACCTAAACATTTTCTCCTCCTTATTTAGGAATCTCCTAGCTATCAGCTTGCTAGTGGTTTGGTAGCAAGTAAGCAATGGCTGACTTACTGACTGTTTACGACGACGACGAGGCGAACACCTTCTTCGAATGCACGGTAAATCTGAAACATGCAGCTGAAGCATTTCTCTTGTAGGGCTTTTCAGGATGCCCATACGCAAAACTTGTGTGGCTCCGCGACACAACAGCTGGCTGGCTGGCTAAGTGGCTAACTAACTAAACTGAGTTTGGTTAAGTTAGAACTTGAGCAGGGCTGTATGATTAAGACTCGTTAGGAAAAGTAAAAATAAGGTGATTTCTGTGTGGACACTGCATGAAAATGAATCTTCTTATTACCATGTGATTTTCAGATTTGTAGCAGAAGTCTAAGAGGTGACACTCAATATAAGATCCATCTAACCACTTTCCATCACCTGAAGGTAAGTGTATTTGTACATTTGTGGACCCATATACTTCTGAAGTGACTAGTGTAGCTCAATAAGATGACCATGTATGTTTGTGTATGACAATCCATTATTCATTATAAATATAAATGAAAGAATTACGACAGTTTGTCTTTTTATTATGGTCCATTATGGTCCATTATTATGTACCAGGCTGTTTGTCAGTGTTGAGTGCTGCTGTGATGTGCTGCATGTTAACCAAAACATTACATTAAAGCTTCGACGAAGAAATGCCCTTTTGTTGTACAAAAGTGGCAGGGGAAATCGGGCACTCAGCGCTTCTGCACACAGGGCACCAACATCCAGATGCGTCTGCATCATGGTGAACATCACCCCCACGCTAATTAACCTACAGGGCACAATACGGTGCATGCAACACATCCTGAACTAATGTCCATGACAACAGCCTGTGCACATGGCAGTTCTGCGTGGCCACGTCCATGGTAGAGCAGACCAGTAGTGAAATGCTATATGGTCATGCCCTACAAAGATAATTTGTTCACAGACTTTAAGCAGAGTTCCTAGGGAATCCTCTCCAGACCCCTGAGGGACATTGCTTTCCTACCACTGATCCCAGTGTGGCATTGATGTAGAAGACAACGCTGGATCCAAAACCAAAGGGACTGTTCTATTATTGAAGACAGCAGCAGCGGCAAACTGCTGAACACAGGGCAAAGCGAAACGGGTCACACCACTCCCAGACAAAATAGCCCTGCAGAGCACAATAACCCACATTCTGGATTAACATCCACAACAGCAACATGAACTGCAATGTCTCGCTCTTACCATTGCCTTTCCTGTGAGCCTGTTCAGGTATTCGCTCTGCATGACTGCGTCCATGGAAGAGCGTGCCTCTAGCGGAATGATATAATTTTAAGCGTTATCCTCCAGTCCGCTTGGTTTGTATGAATTATTAGAGGACCAGCTCTTGCCGTCATCTTGGAAAATCTTCTACCCCTCATGAGCACAGCATTCATCTTATGATGTCTTTGAGACTTGTACTTTTCTGGTCCATTCACAATATCTGAGTGACGATGTTCATATGACTAAAACACGCATTCAAAGCCGACTACTTTAATGTGGGTTCTACCGTGACTATGCAGAGATGCTTCAGCATGGCTTCACATTTAACAAATATTTTGCTCTTCTGGTGGAAGTTCCCTTTACAGCCTTTTTCAAGTGAACTGTTTGGTTTTGCTGCGAGTCCAGTTAATTTCCTGCACTTTCTGACATCAGGAGATGTGCTTGGACGCAAACGTTTTCAGAAACGACCTTTCTGTTTCTGAAACACTCATTCTGGTCCCAGCTCACTAATGCCATGTACTGGTGTCATTCTCAGATGGTGTCAGTGTCTCACTTGCCTGTGTATAACTGGAACAAGAAGTCACAGATCTGGCTTTATGAAGTCATCAGCTTCTTTCGCTACACTTGCTTTTTGTGTCACATAAATGCAACATGGATCCTAAACATTGAACATGATTTCTTTGAGTTCTGTTCCTGGAAAAACACTCGTTTTAAACCACCAAGAAGTTTATTCCGTTCACTATAAAGACAATCCTTCATTTTATTTCGCTTGCATAACGTGGACACTGATGTAAGTGTTGGGTTTAACCTTTTTATTTTTGTGTGTCAAAGAAATTGATGGTAGGTCTGAAATGATTTTGTTACCAGTTAACTCACATGTATTTGTTTTCTGCACTCTGGCCATATCTCTACAAAGAAGGAAGAGGCTCAGGCTGCCTTGGGTAAGTAATTCCAAGAACTCTTCATGTTAAAACAGCTTGAATCATTTCTACCACTAGTCACCTCTCGACTACTGGTAGTTCTGTGCCAAAAACAAACTGATGTTTCTGTAATGATAGACCATTTATTTATACAATCAAACAATTGATTGATTATTATTTGATTAATTGGTTAGTTCAAACATTGTGCCTTTTTATTTTTCTCACAATTTGCCCTTATAGCAACACCACTATGCAAAGTGCAGTCTGTGAGACAAGCGATTTCATTATTTGTTTTGTAGTGAGCCAATCTAGAATTTGCATTATCTCTCAACACTTGCAGTAGTGTACAATGACCTTGTGTATTTTGAACTCGGTAGTGTACTTTAAATTAAACAGCATGTCAGCTTTTCTCTACAATTGCTCCCAAACGTCTGTTAAATAGGGGACACATGATCAAGTATTTTACAGCTGTGTGTCGTGTGTATCTATCGGAAGGCCGATGACATGGTTTGCAGTAAGGTAGTTCTAAGAGATCGGTGAATGGCTAGTGTCTCACTGTATCAACAGAGGGAAAGGAATGAAGCCACCTCTCACACCCAGCGAAAACTTGACCTGTTGTGCTCTTGTGGACGTCTGGCCCCCAGCTGTGTTTGACATCACTGGAATTCAAACTTGGAGCTTCAAGAAGTTTATATATATCTAAGTATATGGGAGCTTTCAGCCTTCAGCCCTGGAACACTTGGATTAACATTAGATGCTATGTTCATTGTATTACCTCCAAAACAGAAGATGAACATAAACTAAATATACGCCTTATGGTCTTCATAAGGCTCGAAGAAGACACTTCTGAATTTGAAACCTGTTTATTCAGAGGGGATCGGAGTCTTGGAGGTGGCCTTGAAACTGCGTAACATCAAGATTCAAAGTCTTTCAGTTAACTACTGAGTTACTTAATGGCTGTTCTGATTTCTGAGAGTTTGAATTTTCAAAGAGTGCAGTTCTTTAAGGAATGTGATTCTTCCAGGCTGATAAAAGTTGTTGTAACCAGCCTTTCCCTCCTGAAATTCAAAATTGTGCCATCACTGAAGAGAGCATACGTTTGTGAGGTTTGAATGTCCATGCGACCAAATTGCACCAATCAAGAACTTGCACGAATCAAAGATGATTGTGTTCTGTTGCCATCTTTTCTACAGCTGAATATGCACATGCTCAACATGCACATATGTTCTGCATTTGCAATAAATGAATTAACTGTCCATACCAGGAGGTGACTGTAGTCTGCATTTATAATGCATAAGAAGTCTAGCTTAGCCTGAGCATCACTTCCATTTATCTTCTTGTGCCCTGATTCTCCAAGCTGAACACCCAGTCAGACAGCAGCCCAGATTCAGCATGCCCAGTCAGCCAAACAGGTTCTTACAAGGGCCAACCAAGTGCCTGTGGTGTGGAAACGATGCCTAGTATGTAAGAGCCTTTTGTTAGACATGAGCTCTGTTCCAAATGCTGCCCTAAACCCTAAACCCTGTGGTTAACCTGCAAGGTCCCGTGTAGGTGACTTCCATCAACTACACACAGAGAGCAGGAGACGCCTAAGGCTTTAGGTTACAAAGCGCACGTTTGGGACAGACTTGTGCAACATCCAGGCTCTGCATACACTCTTTTGTTAAAAGAGCCATTTTGCTTATCTGTAGTCGCACGGTTCATATTACAAGCATAGTGTGGCTCAGTGACGCCTTACAGTTCATATTTTAACCGAGCGCTGTCTCTGCTATGTGAGTTAAATAGCTTTAAAATAACCCCTCTACACTGATGGTTCACATTGATGGGTCTCCTCGATGAAGGCCTTGGCAAAGGGTACGTAGGACCTCATAAGCAAAACAAGAAACGGAAGACTCTACTTTCACATGCAGATGCAGCACGGATGTGGTCTAGGATCCTGCTCAATGTCTCCCTTCCTGCCTGGTAATGCATCAGCATGGATGCGGAAGGTCATGCCTGGGAAGCACTGTAGAAACATTAAGATTCGGTTATGTCATGCTCATGAACATGACTGTTCTCGCATGCAGACTGTTTTCTTGCAGACAATCTGTATATTGGTTATTGCTTTTCCAAATTTTGAACAGGATGTTGCTGTGCCATGTGCATAGATTATATTTTTGGTTTCAGAGCCCTCGTAAGTGGGTGAAGGTTTGTACACACGTGGACAAAATTGTTGGTTCCCCCGCAGTTAATGAAAGAAAAACCCACAATGGTAACAGAAATAACTTAAATCTGACAAAAGTAATAATAAATAAAAATTCTATGAAAATGAACAAATAAATGGGACTGTAGCCAACCTCCCTGGACGTGGACGCAGGAGGAAAATTGATGACAAATCAAAGAGACGGATAATACGAATGGTAACAAAAGAGCCAAGAAAAACTTCTAAAGAGATTAAAGGTGAACTTCAAGCTCAAGGAACATTAGTGTCAGATTGCACCATCCGTCAATGTTTGAGCCAAAGTGGACTTAATGGGAGACGACCAAGGAGGACACCATTGTTGAAAACAAAACATAAAAATGCCAGACTGGAATTTGCCAAACTACATGTTGACAAGCCACAAAGCTTCTGGGAGAATGTCCTATGGACAGATGAGACAAAAATGGAACTTTTTGCCAAGGCACATCAACTCTATGTTCATAGACGGAAAAATGAAGCATATCAAGAAAAGAACACTGTCCCTACTGTGAAACATGGAGGAGGCTCTGTTATGTCCTGGGGCTGCTTTGCTGCATCTGGCACAGGGTGTCTTGAATCTGTGCAGGGTACAATGAAATTTCAGGTCCATCAAGGAATTCTAGAGAGAAATGTGCTGCCCAGTGTCAGAAAGCTTGGTCTCAGTCGCAGATCATGGGTCTTGCAACAGGATAATGACCCAAAACACACAACTAAAAACACCCAAGAATGGCTAAGAGGAAAACACTGGACTATTCTAAAGTGGCATTCTATGAGCCTTGATCTAAATCCTATTGAGCATCTTTGGAAGGAGCTGAAACATGGCGTCTGGAAAAGGCACCCTTCAAACCTGAGACAACTGGAGCAGTTTGCTCATGAGAAGTGGGCCAAAATACCTGCTAAGAGTGCAGAAGTCTCATTGACAGATACAGGAATCGTTTAATTGCAGTGATTGCCACAAAAGGTTGTGCAACAAAAAGGGTACCATCATTTCTGTCCAGGCCTGTTTTAGGAGTCTGACTTTTTCATTTGTTCATTTTCATAGAATTTAATTTATTACTTTTGTCAGATTAAAGTTATTTCTGTTACCATTGTGGGTTTTTCTTTCATTAACCGAGGGGTACGTCCAATTTTGTTCACGTGTGTAATAGAAGGTTGGTACGTGTGCTAGGGTTGCTTAAAGATGTAAAATTAAAACTGTAAAAGAAGCTTTTTCCTCTGCAGAGTGAAGCGGTTGCTATTTGTTCGTGACTGTTTTGTCAAATTCAACAGGCCTCATCCCTAGGCCACTCCCATTGCCGGAATGGACCGATATCAAACAGTACTTGAAGTACCTCGAACTGGACGAGCCCATTATTGGTAAGAGAACCCAATAAAATGTAGTGATACTTTGATTTCTCTAATATGAAAATGAAGCATATTTGAATATTAAAACTAAAAATCCCCCATGGACAAAAAAAACAGGCATGTGCTATTTATTTTTAAATACTGGTTAAGCATCTGAAAGCCTTATCAGTGGCAGTCTGTTAGGGCAGGATGGTGCCATTGTCTTAAAAGAAAACCCATTATGCGTGCAACTAATTTATTTGTCTAGTGAGGGTTTTTTTTTTCATTGAGAGGTTCCATTGTAGCTAACAATTTGAGTTTTTAATTTCTGTTTCTTGCTTGTTTTAAGGACTTGGTGCCTTGGAACAACTGGACGATGTTCTCACAGATGATGGCAAAGTCCAGTTGCGGTACAAGTGTAAAATGTGTGCGCTGGAGATGGACATGTGTACAATGGTATCTCATGTTGTAAGCCGCAAGCACCGTCAGAAGTACCTGGTAAGATTTGAGAACTTTCTCTCTGTAGTTCTCTAATGTTTGTAGGATATGTGGCGAAAACTCAAAATCACAAAATTGTGTTTTATTTTGGAGATATACACTCTTTGTTGCACCCAGAGGGAAGTGTGGGATTGCAATGCTATTTAGAAAATGAACGTTACCAGGAACAATAAATGATCAATATAGACTGATACGGGAAATATTTATTGAGCTGCACATACAGAAGTGTCTCTCAGTATGGCATCAGGCCTGCATGTTTGTGAACGTCTCGACAGTTATAGGATTCCTAAGGGTGTCCTGTGATAATCCATCCCGTGCATCTTAAATATTCTCACACAGTTCCGGCACCAGGCCTTCTGGACGTGTGACGTGTAAAAACAAATCGTTCTTTTTGGCACTGACCACGGTGCCTCCACAAACTGATTCATTGGTTGTCTCCACCAAAGCTAAAGCGCAACTTTAGTGAAGATGACCCGCTGCCATTCTGAATCACTTCATGGAAGTCTGGCATGACACCAAGGCAGTCTTTGCCGAAGGTGGCGTGGTGTTAAGGGAAGTCGTTATAATGGTCTGCATGCATGTAGTCCTGCATCATAAAGCCATCTGCCAGCAGGATGACTCATGCAGGGCGTCACTGCTGGCTGAATGTACACAATCGTGGCTGTTTGGTCACTCTGCACATCAGTTCTCTCTTCGTGGTTTGTGTAGTTCTCCCCGATCCTTCATGTTGCTGGTGCATGCCATCTTGGTGTGGTAATATCCGCACGACCGATGCAACGTGCAAGTACATTGACGAGACAGTCCTGCTTTCTAGAGATCGGCGATGTGACCCCTCTCGTTCTCTTTCACCTGCTCAAATTGCTTTTGAACTCCAAGGCATACTTCGCTTGCAAAGGATGCTACTGACACAACAGCAAGTCAGAATTGACTTCAGTTTGTGCGGAGATCCTCACAACAGCCGCGCTGACCGCGCTCGGCCTCGCCAGGAGACTGTGGAGAAGCCGGCGCAGGGGCAGACGAGCCGGTGCGCTCGTGCGTCTGAGGCGGCGCGGGGCTCGCACATCTTTACCGTCATTGTTCCTCTCCAACCTCCGATCTCTCAGCAACAAAACTGAGGAACTACTTCTGCTCAACCAAACCAACAAGGACTTCTCCGCTGCTTCTGCGCTCTGCTTCACGGAGACCTGGCTGTCCGAGCTAACCCCGGACAGCGCGCTGCACCTCCCGGGCTTCCAGCTGCACAGAGCGGACAGAGACGCGGAGCGCAGCGGCAAGAGCAGAGGAGGAGGAATCTGCTTCTACATCAACGAGCGCTGGTGTAGAGACACTACGGTACTGTTAAAGTCATGCTCCCCTCATCTGGAATCTCTGTTCATAACCTGTAGGCCGTTCTACTCTCCCAGAGAGTTCAGCTCATTCATTCTAGCCGGCATCTACATTGCGCCAAGCGCGTGCACGAGCGACGCGCTGAAACAGCTGGCGGAACAGATAACGAAAGTGGAGCGGGAGTTCCCGGACTCACTTCTCATCATTCTGGGGGATTTTAACAGCGCAAACCTCACGAAGGAGATTCCCAAATACAGACAACACATCGCGTGTCCAACACGAGAAGGCAACACACTGGACAAGTGCTACACCTGTATCAAGAATGCCTATCGCGCGGTCACGCGCGCAGCTGTCGGGCTCTCCGATCACAGCCTCGTTCACCTCATTCCAACCTACCGGCAGAAACTCAAAACCAACAAGCCGGTCATCACAACAGTGAAGAGGTGGACCAGTGGAGACATTGAGAAGCTGCAGGGCTGCTTCGAATCCACAAACTGGGCTGTGTTTGAGGAGGCGACAGACGGACTGGACGAATACACAGACACTGTGACGTCATACATCAGTTTCTGTGAAGACAGCTGTATCTCAACTAAATCACAGGTGAGATACAGTAACAACAAACCCTGGTTTACTGCAGAACTCAAACAGCTTCGGAGGGAAAAGGAGGAAGCGTTCAGGAGTGGAGATAGAACTGTGTATAAGGAGGCCAAATACAGACTGGAGAAAGGGATTAGAGCTGCGAAGAGCAAGTACTCAGAGCAGCTGAACAGACACATCACTGCTAACGACCCATCTTCAGCCTGGAAAGGCCTTCAGCTTCTCACTGGTCACAAGGTGAGAAAGACCCCCCTCCTCCTGAACGACCGACACCTCACCAACGACCTGAATGAGTTCTACTGCAGATTCGAACTCGCAAAAGACAATCAGACTGTCTCCCCCCCATCACCCCCCTCCACCTCCACCCCCACACTGGCCCTCTCACCTCTGCCTCCTGCTCATCTCTGCATCAACCGTCAGGATGTTCACAGGCTCTTCAGCAGACAGAAGGTGAGGAAAGCCCCCGGGCCCGACTCAGTCTCTCCATCTACCCTAAAACACTGCTGTGACCAACTGGCTCCAGTGTTTACAGACATTTTTAACAGATCACTGGAGCTCTGCTCTGTTCCAGCCTGCTTCAAAACCTCCACCATCATTCCAGTTCCCAAGAAATCCACCATCACTGGACTGAATGACTACAGGCCTGTCGCCCTGACCTCTGTAGTCATGAAGGTCTTTGAACGCCTGATCCTAGCCCACCTGAAGTCCATCACAGACCCCCTGCTGGACCCCCTGCAGTTTGCGTACCGAGCAAACAGGTCTGTCGACGATGTGGTCAACCTGACCCTGCACTTTATCCTGCAACATCTCGACAGCCATGGAAACTATGCTAGGGTTTTGTTTGTGGACTTTAGCTCGGCTTTTAACACTGTTGTGCCGCAGCTTCTTCAGGCCAAACTCTCCCAGCTGTCAGTGCCAGGCTCCATGTGTCGGTGGATCGTGGATTTTCTGACAGACAGGAGACAGCAGGTGCGGCTGGGGAAGCAAACTTCAGATTTTCGGTCACTCGGTACAGGAGTCCCACAGGGTTGTGTTCTTTCACCCCTTCTCTTCAGCCTCTACACTAATGACTGTGTCTCCAAAGATCCAGCTGTAAAGATCCTGAAATTTGCAGATGACTCCACTCTGGTGGGCCTTATAGCCAACGGTGATGAGTCTGCTTACAGAAAGGAAATTGAGCAGCTGGTGTCCTGGTGCAGCAACAACCACCTGCTGCTAAACACAGAAAAGACTGTAGAGATGGTGGTGGACTTCCGACGCAATCCACCCCCCCTTCCCCCCCTCCAGATCAACAACACTACAGTATCCATGGTGGAGTCACTCAAGTTCCTGGGCACCACCATCTCCAGAGACTTGAAATGGGAGAAAAACACCATCTCCATCATCAAGAAAGCTCAACAGAGAATGTTCTTCCTGAGACAGCTGAAGAAATTCCACCTGCCACAGACCCTGATGATCCAGTTCTACACAGCGATCATCGAGTCCATTCTCACAGCCTCCATAACCATCTGGTATGGTTCCTCCACCTCACAAGAAAGAACCAAACTCCAGCGCATCATCAGGACAGCAGAGAGGATCATTGGATGTAAACTGCCATCACTTCAGCAGATCTACACCAGCAGGGTGAGGAAGCGTGCTGGCAAAATTACATCTGACCCCTCACATCCTGGACACCTCCTCTTCCAGACACTCCCCTCTGGTAGAAGACTGCGGTCCATCAAAACCAGCACAGCACGTCATGCTAACAGCTTTTTCCCCAGAGCTGTAGCGCTCCTCAACCACAGTGGACACCTCCCACTGTAAACCTCAAAACATACACTGAACTGTACCAAACCGGACTGAACAGCTACTTGCACTCTGCCCATTTGCACTCTGCCTATTTGCACACCTGTACAGATGTTCTCATTCTGTAAATATTCAGGTCATCTGTAACTTTCTATTTTTCAACTAAATCTGTTCACATCTCTCAGCTTCTTCAGCTTTTTATTACCTTTAGTACTTTTTATTTTTTTTTAATTTATCCCCTACCCTATTTATTGTATAGTGTAATTTTCCTTTAGTTTAATACTGTAAATAATCTGTGTTCTGTGTTTTTGTTACTTGTCATACGTGTTGCTCTTACCAAGACAAATTCCTTGTATGTGTAACATACTTGGTGAAATAAAGAGATTCTGATTCTGATTCTGAATGGAAATCATGTGTGACAGGAAGACCTTATGTAGTCAGTCAGGTACAAAGATAAGGCTCCTCCTTGCTCAAATCACATGTGTGGCCGAGCATGAAACTTGAATCATGTCTGGTGATGTCTCCTAAGTTTCATCCCTATTGAGTGATTTCTTCTTTGTGCCGCTATTTTTGATTGTGTATATTTTAACTTTGATAAGCCAAAGTAACAGATCACCTTACAATCCTTTACAGCAACTGAAGAGGCCAGACTTGGTGACCTGGCCCAGTTCTAGCAAAGGTGGACAGAAACAACCAGGTCTTGTTGCGAGGGCTAAGGCTGCGCTTGTGGAGAAGCAAGAGGGATGGGGTAACCCAGTGGTATGTCAGTTTTCTTGCCATTGTATTTTAATGTGTTGTTAGTGAGATGCCATCTTATTTGAGTTATTTGCAAGTTAGGTCAGAAATTGTTTTTTTTCTGCATGATGTTATTTTATCATGGTATTTTTTATATGAACCACAACATACTACAAACATTTTCTGCTATTGTTAATGCAGTTACTAGATTTGATTAGTAACAAGTGACTTAGTTTTCCACAGATGATTAGTCAAATTGTACATAGTCTACAAACTTGTGTACACATTGTATTAGCACATTTTCATGTTCAGATTTATTTGTCTCTTTTTCCCCCCCCGACTTTTCACAAAAAATTGTGTCCCCAGTTTGAGCAGAGAAAATCTGATTATACCTTCCTGATTGAAAAGCACATCAACAGATTCTGGACAGGGTAGAAGATTGTTTGTTAGTATAGGAATCTGAATCTTATTCTTAATGTCCTAGCAAATGCTTTTTAAAAATGAGTGTATGCATAGTAACAGTATATGAATGTAACGTTGGCATTATCACGATTTCCAGTTAAAATGCTGAAAAGGGGAGAAAAAAAGCGTAGTGCAGTTTGTCCTAGTTTAACAAGCTTACAAAATTGGTATTGTATTAATTTGTTAAAAAAAACTAAAGCAGAAACCAGAACCTAATAATGTAAGTGTGCATAAATGTAGACTGGAAGTGCATTTATTAAGTCAGCCCAGTTTTGTGTTGGCTTTCAGTGTTGGGTTAACCAGGTACTTTAAAAGGGGATACCTACTGTCAGCTGAAACACAATGTGAAGTTGCCCATTAATTAGTGCTAATTGTCAAAAATTAGTGACTTGATCATTTTCTTGTTGTCTAATTGATTTCTCAGCTGAATAATTGTTTGTTTGAAATATGTCAGTTTGGACATGGAGCCATTTCAGTATTAAATCTGTGCATATAATCCTTTAGAAATTAGTTTTTGTTTTGGGGATATTTTTTTATTTATTAAATTTTTTTTTGCAGAAGTAAAATCAGAATGTGGTCTGAACTTTAAGAGCACATGTTGACGCAAGGTGTAAACTGCCTTCATGCGTGTAGAAGTCTTGACTGAAAGTATTCTAATTTATATTTAAGCCACTCAACCGGTCAAGTGGGAGCCAAAGGCTGAAGAAGGATAATCAAGGTAAGTGTACTGTAAAGCTGGCTGTATGCATTAAGTTAGCATGGTTCAGTTTGTTTATGCTGCCACACCTTTTGTTTTAGAGATGCTGCTGGTGGTCTTCAAGGCATTCGCTGCTACATTAATACTAAATACCTTTAGTCCACTCTAGTAATTTTGTTCTTTGGTGACAATTCACACTGCAAATTTGAAATCCCGTTGTCTGAAGCCGAAGTATACAATTTATATATTCACACTAAACAAAACTACTTGGTATGAGTAGCAAGCTTTGGTGCTCTCACTGTATGTTAAACACACCCCATTGATGTTTTTTGCAACTTTGCTGACTTCTGCCACACTGATCACTGAAACTAAAACGATTTACCTCATTTTACTAACTTTTCATTAGAAGTTTTGAAAAGGCACTAATATTTATTCATATTTATTCAGTGACGGGCCATGGAACAGAAGAATACTCTCATTCATATACTCATGAGATGTCTTACTCTGTGCGAGACGGAGGAGTGCAGTCTTCCCTGCCTGAAGATGGTCACAGACGATCGTATTTGGAGGATGATGCTCCAGTGAGGCCGTTTCAGTCTCAAGCGAACGACTTGTATGACAGACCATCTAGAGATGTAGCAGCTCATCTTCAATCCTTTCCAGAAGATGATAGACGTAAGATGACATACTATCACAATGGCAGTCAAAGATCTCATCAAGACGATGTCCGCACTGAACGACCTTATTTAAAAGAAGAAACAAGTGCAAGGTCTTTTCTAGAGGACTTGGTTGGTAGTGGAAGACACCATATTGACACAACCATTAAAGCAAGAGCTTATAACGACGAGCGCCAAGATGAATTCTACCCAGACATAAATCGCAGAGGAGGCTGGAACTCTGGTCAATATGATTCGTACCGTGGTAGTGTTCCAGGAAGAAAATTCACTGAGACGGAAATGAGTGGTTCAGCTCGACATCTAAACAATCCGGACTATCGGGAGAACAAGGAGAGTGAAGGGTGGATGTACACATCACATGAGGGAGGAGGACGTAGCATGGATGAAAGAGAGAGACCAAGAACAAGCTTCCAGTATGCAGAGGGAAGGGAACATGTTCGAGATGTGGAAAGTACAGCAAGGGCTGGGTCCTTTGAGATGAAGGGCTACCTCCAAAGACACAGAGATGATTTGGGAGACAATGCTCAGGAGCATTCCCCTGCTAAAAGGAAAAGGAAGAGCAGGTTCTCTGATGCAACACCATTAGAGGTGGCTCTTACACAGAAGAGGTAAGGTTCACTTAACCAAGATGGTTTGTGTTTTAAGATACCATTAAGGACATAGTGACCAGGCCTGCCTTTCCTGGAAGTGAGACTGTTCGGCTTTCAATCATTACGCCATTTAATTTACTGTTTGATTAAGCAGAAATTGTTTAAAGTAATTATTAGAATCCCTGTTCTTTTTTTTTTATTTTTTATTTAAAGTTTACTTGAAGCCATGACTTCGAAGCAGAACCCAAGAGAAGGATCTACAATGTCTCAAGTGAGTCTGTTGGAAATTTGATGGGATAAATGTGAACTAAGGGACAATATTTAACTTTACAGATACTTTTGTTTAACACTGCTTTGAAAACATTCCACACAAGACATGATAAATACCAGTCTAAATACAGAATCTTTTTGAATGCATGTATTCGTAAGTGCACACAGTTATCCTAATGAAATTTATATTTGTTTTATTTATAGGTTTCTTATAGTTGGTTGGATCAGCCCAAGGGTGTGCAGAAGGAAAGACCTCTAATTGACCATGGTTTTCAGGATACTACTAGATATGAACGTGGCTCTAGAGATTTTCAAGAAGCAAGAACCTTCCCAAATGATTTCACAAGTCTGCAAGAGAAGCCGTGGTTTAAGGGGAGTTCCAGAGATTTTGAAGGCCGCAGACAGATTCAGGACACGACAGGATATGAAAGGAACACTTACCAGGAAGCGGCAACATTTGAAAATCGCCCTAGGGATTTTCAGGATTCAAGACATTTTCAAGATGGTCGTTCAGATTTCCAGCAGTCAAGATCTTTTAAGGAAAGCGGCTTTCAACATGAAGGACGCTTTCAAGCTAATCCTGGCAGTTTCCGAAAGGCACAAGTATTTCAAGACTCTTACCAAGAGTCAGCAAGATATGAAAAGCTCCCTAGAGATTTTCAAGATGATCGTACCAGTTTCCAACAGGCAAGCGGGCTTAAGGACGACCCTAACAAATTTCAACACGGAGGAAGTCTTGATGCTGCCGAATTCCGACAGGCACAAGGATTTAAAGACCCGTACCAGGAGTCTGCAAGATATGAAAATCTTAGTAAAATTTTGCAGGAATCAAGACATTTTCAAGATGATCGAACCAATTTCCAACAGTCAAGAGGGTTTAAGGATAACCCTCGAGATTCTCAATATGGACAACGTTTTAAAGATGATCCTGACACTTTCCAGAGGTCAGGTGGGTTTACGGACAACCCTAGAGGTTTTCAACATGGAGGACGTTTTGAAGATGATCCTGCCAGTTTCCAGCAAGCCAGAAGTTTTGTTGCGAGTCCTGAAGCAGGCCATGTTGACAAAGAACCCAGAGGCTTTCAAAACGTTCAACACAACAGGGTGACTAAAACAGCTAGGGGGTTTGAAGAACATGTAAGAACAAGTGCAGAAGGAAGGTGTAGTGAGACAGACTTCAGACGCAGTCAGAGCAGCCTTGATGGTCAGCGTGAATTTGAATGGAACTCTAATAGAAGAGGATCAGCTAAACGCCCTGAAGATCTTAAGGATTACTATCCAGATCATAAAGATAGAAGAGGTCATCAAGGTAGGCTCATGAGCAGTTGTGTCTTTAAGGTGTCTGTTTGGACTTTATTGTTTACATGTCTCCAAAAAAAGTTTTTGCAAATCATATTACTTGCCTTTTTTAAAATTTGTTTTCTTACCTTTCTCAGAGAACCTTTGGACGTCCAAACCTCTAAGAGAAGAAGAGAAGGTGTACGGCAAGAGCCAAGCACAAAGACCACATACTCAGCGCAACTATAACTCTGGTGCAGAACGCTACGATCCATTTAATCCGTCGTTGACGTCGTCTCCGCCTCGGGAAGTGGCACCCCCCTCCAGTCTAGAAAAGCTTGCTGCCACTCTCCTGGAGCTTGTGGCACGTAAATCAAATTGAAAAGGTTCCTAACTTAACTGTGGTTATTATTGCTGTTTTGTGTGTGTCATCAGAGATTTAGATTACTCCATTGTTGTGTATGAATTTTGTTTCAGTAGTAATATTGAGTATGGTTATAGATAATAATGGTGATTTTATGTCCCTCAACACAGTTTTTTACTAGGTTAGAATTCTGTGTATTATTTTGCAAATTCTGTTATTTGTTTGCTTATTCTGTAAATAATTCAGTAAAAAAATTATTTTTTTTATTACGCATGTTAACCACCCCTCATCTGTAAGGTTTCTCAGGGGTCGTTTTAGTTAAAATACAGGATTGCTGTCACCTAGCATTGAATATGTAAATACATAATCTCACTGTGGCTGCAGGTGATCATTCCAGCCATCAGGAGCACCTGTGATTAAATGTTGAGGACTGAGACCTACAGGTTAAACAAATGAAATCAGCTATTATTGCTTCACTAAATTAAAAACCTGCAGCCACAACTGCAACTGGCGTATAAGAGTGGACACCTATGAATTATATCTACTTAGATTTTATGTAGTGTCAGTGAGCGTAGCCAAAATTAATTGGTGGGAAAGGCATACTGCTACATGCATCATGATAGTTTGCCAGTTCGAGGAAGTATCAGAACATCCACAAAATGTTAAATAATGATAAACTAAATAAATAGATTTAAGAAACTCAATGTGCAAAGAATAAAGCTTGACAGGAGAATTAGTTTCACTGTCTTCTCCCTTTATCCTCTAATTGGCTGCCCTGCACCCTAAAACGTCTAACCCAGGCAGCTGAGGATCGGGGAGGAGATTGATTAACTGGAGTAGGTGCTGCAGGAAGGTAGATATCTGGGACGGGTTGGTGATCACTACTATATCAAATGAATAACATTTGAATCTTGGAGTCCTCAGTTAGCAGGACTGAATTTGTAGAATACACTTGATTATATAAAGCAGTGTTTCTCAGTGGTGGTCCTGGAGGTCCATGGTCCTGTACATTTTAATGCTTTACTTGGTTGATCACAGGCAGTTATCCCACCTGGGCTGGTAATGAGCTGATTATTTGAGTGTGATGGGACAAGGGATTGAGAAACACTGCATAGCATAAAACCGAGGTACTCAGCCCTTTCTGCCCCGAAGCACAAGAGCCCACCAGAAAACTCATATCAACTTTTCCCAGTTCAGTTCCCTTTTTTTTCTCATTAGTGCTGACACCAACAACATTAAAACTGGGGCCTGAAAAAGATCACATTGTCCATTTCTGTCCAAACACAGAAACCAAAACTGCCATGTTCAAAGTTAAACAGGTATAAATGGGCTTTGACTGGGAGCCACTGCTTACCTCTAACCACTAAGGAGCTCCTGGCTGCCCTGCACTGTGAAAGCTTGGCGTGTGTCCTGCTGACCCATCTGATGACCCAGCAGCTTATTACAGACTAATCAGACATTTATTATTCTACTCTACAAACATTAGACGCTCCTTTGTTGTGGTGTCTTGTATCTGGTGTGTCTTCCTCTGTTGAGTCTTGGTTCCTCTCGAGGTTTCTTCCTTCCTAATTGAGGGAGTTTTTCCTTGCCGCTGTCACCCTCGGCTTGCTCACTGGGGGCTGGACTCCAGATTCTTTGTAAAGTTGCTTTGTGACATCATCTGTTGTAAAAAGTGCTGTATAAATAAATGTTGACTTGTATAAAAGCACCCCAAGAAACATCTCCATCAGTGGCTAGCCAGGGCTATGTTGTCTGAAACCGAAGCTGTTTGGTTAGCCTGCTCCTGTGATATGTTTACTCGCACATGCCTACATTAATATACATATTTGTATTACTATACTTAATACAACCCTGAAATGGTTACATAGGACATTTCTGGCCCAATACAAACCTCTGCGTCCGCCTTAGTACAGGTCCACAGACCACTACAAGGTGCTTCATGGCCCAAGAGTTAAGAAACCCTGCTTAAAGGACCTTTTTAACTTTTTCTTTTCACGATGGCAGCCACCACGGACACCTGACCCCAACATTTATTCTGACGGTCAGTGGTTTATACTGTGTGTGCAATTTACCTTGGTGTTTTTTAAATACCATATGTGTATTTTTGAGGAGAAACTAAATTACTAAGTACACATACACACTCCATTATCCAAAGGAAGAATAGTTGCCCCAGAAGGAATCAACCGACAGGAATGAAACTTGGTGGGTAGGTATGACATCATGACATGTGGCAGTTACTCAAGTGACACTGACGTGGAGGTGGTGTGTAAGTGTGTTGTGCTGGTGTGAGTGGATCAGACACAGCAGTGCTGCTGGAGTGTTTAAACACTGTGTCCACTCACTGTCCACTCTATTATACACTCCTACCTTCTTGGTCAACCTTGTAAATGTAAAATCAAAGAGAACAGCTCATCTGGTGCTGCACAGTTTGTGTTGGTCTTCCTCTGGTCCTCTAGTGATTCTCAGTCTATCAGTGACACTGAGGTGCCTGTTCCACTCACACTACCATCACGTTAGTGTTACTGCAGTGCTGAGAATGATCCACCAACCACATAATACTTGCTCTGAAAAGAAAGAAAAAATCAAATCACTTTTTAATAAAAGTCATGTCACATTATATATATATATATATATATATATATATATATATATATATATATATATATATACACATACACAACAGCAGGTCAGTCTACAGGGGTTGGACAATGAAACTGAAACACCTGTCATTTTAGTGTGGGAGGTCTCATGGCTAAACCATACACCATACTAATAAATGACTGTGCTCTAAAACCAGGTGTTTCAGTTTCATTGTCCAACCTCTGTATATGTGCAAGTATAAATATGCTAAATGTAAAGTGCAGAGTGATCATCATCAATCGAATCATCACTCTGCACTTTACATTTAGATCTAACAAGTACACAGAGAAACATGAACTACAGTCTGTATTTGTAGAACTACAAAGTGCTCCTATGTGGTTAATAAAGATGATAAAATGGTGGTAAAAAGAGTGCAGATACATTGAGGTGGTTTTAAAGTTGGTTTTAAGAGGCTGATTGGTGTATGTGTAAAATGAATCCTAGCACTTTAATACTAACCTATTAATATATTAATTAATCTATTCATGTGTTACTTACAATTATGCAGAAGGTACTTTTGAGCATTTGCCTGTAGCTTGTTTGAGGCGTTAATGCCACAAAACGTCCTTAAATGTTTTGTCCTTTACTCTCTTCACCGTCAAACGAGCGGTCCGCTTGTGAATATCGCTTAGCCAATAGTAACGCAGGAGGGCGGGGCGTCCCGGAAAACGGGTGGTGAAAAAAAAAACATGAGGCGCTTTAGAGGTGGGTTTCTGTTTCAAACGTCACAGCAAACGTAACGCAGATTCCGGTTTGAAAAGAAGTTGTCAAAGCGTCGGCCATCTTGGCTCCTGTAGCACCTTGAATTAAATTATAAAATAAGGCCGAAGCGGACTACTCTACGATTCCTTCACGAAAAGTGAGTACAAAAGTCTACGACTAGCCTCTCCTTGTGTTCGCTAGCTATCGTGTGTGGGCTTTACGTTGGGCTGAGGTCATGCGAGAGCCCTCGGCCAATGAACGTTCTCATCCAATGATTGTTTTGGAGGATGAACATGGGCGCCATTTCCCTCCTCGCTCTCTGAGGCGCTTATTGGTGGCTAGTGGAGAGGAATGGAGGCGGACAGGAAACTGAGCCACACGGTCCGACATTTTGGCTCCGGGTGCCTTAAGCGGACAGTCATGTCCTGGCTACACTTTGAGCCCGAATGGCGTTAGTTTCGCAACTATCACAACCCTTAGAAAGCTTGATTGGTGGAATCTAGTCCGAGGTTTGATTGGTCTGAAGGACAGATCCAAACGTAGTCTTTATTGGTTAGTATCTCTTTACAGCGCTTTACAAATGTTTTAGCTCGGAGGCTTTGGCGTAAGGGCTGACTGGCTCGCCGTTCCTGTTTTAGCGAACATCACAGAAGACCTTCGCGGCCTGCTGCTGATAATAGCGAGCATTGTCTCCAAACTTTCAGCAGCTCCTGTTTAACGATGTGTTCCCGCTAAATGTGCCGCTTCCACTTCATTGTGCTCGCGCTGGCTTGGTCTGCGTATCAATAAGCCATAAGCACACTGGCTTGTATTTAGGCTCACTGCAAGCGGTTTTTCGACCGAGTCCTGTACCATGGCAAGCACATCACATCATGGCTGTTATCTCGGAAAACGCAAACTGAACCAGCCGGTGAAGCTGTGGCTATAAAGTTGCGTCTTAAACGTTAAAGGGGTGTTTATTCTTCTGTTCAGCTACAGTTCAGGTCGCAACCTTGGATCACGTTTTCCTCTTAAAGGGGAACCCCACCGGCTTTTCAAAATGTCTGCACGATGGTTATAATGTATACACAGTCATTCAGAGCAGTTTGGTGTGAAATGCTCTGTTCTGGTGAAATCTGCCTGCTCTGTGGTGGGAAGTTCTCTCCCAGAAAGTTCTCACACGACATGGTTAGATATGTATAGGCACACTGCCTGGGGCTTGAGTCATGGTTTTGTGATAAGGTTTTGGCATAAATACATTTTGCTTCTAGTTATTTGTATTCATTCATGGTGGAGGGATACATGAAGGGAGTTCTAAGATAAAATAGTCCCAAAGAAGATTTTATTTACTTATATATTTATTAACCATTATTTCACCATCACCAACGTTAGACAAGCTTGACAAACTTGTGTAGTTCTGGAAGTGAAATGTCTGTATTTGGATTGTAAGACTACAGGGTCTAAGACTATCACCACCACTGAAAACCTCTATTTCTCTGCAAATATAACATTTCTCATCAGGACACTCTGAAAGACCTTGCTTACCTTTCATCTACTGAGGTGCACAGAAATTCGGAATAATTGGTGGACTTGACCTCAATGACAAACCACATACCATTAGCTACCTTCTTCTGCAATAGCTAACTTGTCCCACCAAGTCAGTTTAAAACACTGCCATGTGCTTTCATGTTTTAGCAGTCTGACTGAAAGCTGTACTTAATAATAAGCTGGAGTTACTAATAAAACTGACATTATTATTTCATTGTTGTTGTTATAATTATTATTATTATTATTACTATTAGTTTTATAACTGTTATTGCATTTACACTAGTGATGGTTTGGGTTTGCCCAACATAAGAATCATAATGTTAAATGATAAAGGTTATATGGTTATAACACATTTAATCATTGAATTCATAGATGTAGTGCTTGTTAGGCTGTTTGAAGAGGTCATTTGATGAGTTTTGTGTAATTGCTGTATGAATGTGGACCAGATGTTTCCGTATGCACCCTTTGCATTTTATATATATATATATATATATATATATATATATATATATATATATATATATGCTCTCTAAAACCTCAACAGACTCTCCCTCAGATTTGGTTGTCGATTTGCCTACAACCTTCAGAAGTTGTGTCCCGCTTGTCGGCATGATCCAGAATAATCAGATGCAATTAAAACCAGCTGATCAGCCGGGCATTTAAACCAGGATTTTGCTTAATGGAAAGCCTTTTTAGTCGACTACAAAAGATTATGTACTTCCTGATCTCGCTGATCTAATAAACTCTACTTAGCCTATTTGCAGTGAATTAATGGCAGTTGTCGCACATGGGGTGGGGGTAGGTTTTTGGGGATTGTAAGGCGAGACTGACAGGCAGAAAATGAATTTATCTTCACCGTTAACGTTTCAGCCATTTTAAACCACATTAGTTAAAGAGCGTCAGTGTTGCTGTAATTCAGGAAGTGATGTTTCTCCATGAAAGACAGAGTTGAGTAAAGAGGGTGACTGCCTTAACGGTAACCTTGACTCTTAAGATAGATCAGATTAAGTTAGCCAGGCTTTATGTTCATTCACGTCTTCTTGGGTCCATAAACTGTCAATGTGTCTGTTAATGCTTATATTGCAAGCAGAGGGCCTTCCAGACATTCAGAGAAGGCCAAATGATATCTGCAAAATGATAAATGTGTAGTTAGTTTTTATTGTATGTCGTCACGCTTTAAATTAAGTTGTGGTGATAGTCTTCATTTCAAACAAAGGCATTAAAAGGGGTATCTGGTAAGGCGTGTTTGTTCTCTGTGGTCTCATGCGGGACTGGGACTGGACGCTGGAATGAACCGTTTACTCCCAAAGCGGCCGAGGGAAAAATCGCTCGAAACCTAGAAGTCATAAATGTCACTGACTTAATGTGAGCTGTAGTTTAATCATGTTTCTATTATTATTATTATTTTGTAGTGAGGAAGAATGTAGCTGCAGCTTTATGTGAGACTGCAGCTATCGATTATTTAGATTATTAGCAGGCTAAGATAGTATTCTACTTATTATTCCATCATTTTCATGTAACCAGATGAGTATTTCCACCTCATTAAAGAGCAGTTCTACGTTTACAAAAGGGAAAATACGACAGGTCTCTTCAAATGAGCATCTTATTGACTTTTTGGAAAAATCTTTTTTTGTTTTTTTCTGTTTAAAGTGCCAGATCACTTTCTGGGCTAATGTACATTTATTTACCTAAATGTTGGTGGATTGCCCAATACCCGCTGACCTTAGTCTCTGCACTCAGAATATACTAAATACACCTGCTGTGTTGGATTGGTGGTTCTTGCACACATGCACACGTGTTTGTGACTCATCTTAATAATGGCAGGAATGCGAAGCTTAGCTAGCTTAGGGACATTATAACTGGCTGCCATATTGATTTACATTCTTAACTTGCCATTATATATAGCCATAATTAACGCACATTCTTTACTAGCCTTCGTCTCAACCAGCAATCATGTGTTGATTTATGTTAAGTGCTAGTGTTAATGTGTACGGTCTGTTTTGTGGACTGCCTGCCTAGGCTGGATGCGCTCTGCTGAGAGGCTAAAGCATTGATACCCTGCTGTTCTGAACAGCTAGTTAGCTGTAGGTTTTTTTTCCTTCAGCTTTAAATGATCTACCATGATGCACCGTCACACCTCCATGATGCACACGCTCACAGTTTTCCATTGCGATGGGACAGTTTCATGATGAATTGCTACACCCCTATTTGTAGAGGGGTTTGAGGAATCGTTTCGTCCCTTCTTTACTGAGAAGTCACGTGTTCTTGTTTGTTAAAGTAATTTTTCAAGCTTGTGTTTAATCTAGAGTGGCCAAAAACTGTCGAGGCGAATCGCAGTTGGCGAAGCACTTATGTGCAGCCAGAATCCCACAGAGGCGCTAGCAGAAATGAGTCGTTATTAGAAAAAGCGTTTTAGACTGGTTTTTTTTTTTTTAGTTTTGACATTAATTCTTAGTCATGTGGATTAAGTATAACTCTAGGTGTAGCACGGACTTGAAGGAGCCTTTGGTAAGGGGGAAAAATGGTGTTGTGGGTAGCACAGAGAATGCAGCCATGGCACTCTGGCCAGCTGTTCTCATAATCTCCTGTGCCCTGCTGCTGTGTAATCATTTACCAGTCTACCGTGTGCCTAAAACACTTGAAAACAGTAATGCCGTGCCTCTGCTGAGCTCTGTGATGATCCACTCGTTACACTGTATTTTTTCTGTACGTTTTGATCATGTAAAACTTAACCTCCATTTGTACCCTTTATCTCCGCCCCTCCCCCATCGCTCCCTGACTGTGCAGGTCTGTACATTTCCCTTCCCTCTGTCTAGTTTCTCAGAACAGTAGGGATTTGCTCTAATGACAGGGATAACCTTGAGGTCATTCCACCATCCTGTGCATCCTTTAAAAGAATAAAAAAATAAACAGTCTGCAGTTTTTACCTGCTCTGTCTTCTCTGCGATTGTGTGAATGTGTCCTGGTCAGCTTATTCGTTTTCAAGTTTGCATCGGAAAGTGTTAATCACTGTTGCTTGCGAAATGATCTGCTTGTGATCGTTTTGTGCGTTTTCCTTGAGTGCGCAGTCCAACTTAATAACGTAGGCTATCCTGCACGTCCTGCTTCAGCAGTGATGGACTGTTGTGCTTGGGATAACCTTCATTAACTTCCGTACGTTTTTTGCAATGCATTGTAGCAGAATCGTAATGCAGGACAGCAGTAGTTATAAGGCAGTGGTTGTTTTCTGGCTGATGGTGTCTCTTTTGGTCATATGTGTATTGATTCCTTCATTAGTCAACAGTGACTGTATTCAGGCTATATGACTTAAGGTCACCTCTGCTGGTCAGTGTTTTTCCTGACGTCAGAACAGCAGAATGACCTACGCATAACGTTGTACTAACATTTTGAACCCTGCCAGTAAATTGCACATTCTCTGCAGCCTTAGTGCACAGATGTCCTTGCGCACGTATGTGACTGCAAATCTGCCCTGTATGACATTCCACTTTAAATCATCCGGCGACAGCATGCGGCATGTGCTTTGACGCCACCCTGAGCCAATGGCTGCTTTCAAGGTGATTTGCATCATGGTTCGTTCGGCCAGTGCGCTCCTCCGAGGGGCGGGCTTTAGAGACATTTTGTTTGACATTGTAAATAAGCAAGGGACAGTTGCTAGTGGAGCCAGTTGTTCAGTCCAGCTCTGTCCAGCTACAGCAGGGAAGGAGATTTGCAGGGGGAGAGAGTTCAGAGGCTAGTGGGCACAGACCGTCCTTTGCCCTCATTACGTCCTTCCCCTCCCCTCCCGACTTTCTCTTTTTCTGTTCTTTTCTCTCTGTTCCTTTTTTCATTCCCTGACCCCTATCCTACTGCTCAAGGTAACTTAAAACAGGAAGTTGACTCTCTGTGAAAAGGGGTGGAGTGAAGGCTGGGTGAAGAGAAGGGGGGGTTGGAATTACACAGCCTGTGGACAGTCAGCAGAGCCAACAGAAGCAAAAATGGGCCGTTTCTGATTGGACGAGCAGAGAGGAATGGGTGGGATGTGGAAGAGAGGCGGACCGTAAGTATCGTGTAGCAGGCTAGATTGATTACTTTCAAGTGTTAAAGGGAAAGCAGGCAGGAGATTTTTGTCCAGGACTTGCTTTGCAGATCTACTGTGTGTATCTCTACGTCTGTTTCTCTTTCTTTCTCCCCACGTCTTTCACTTCCTTTGCCCTTTCCCCCTCTCTCTAACTCCGCTTATGCTGAAGAAAGGGGTCAGCTGAAAGGCAAACACCAGGGTTACCAGGCAGAGACAAACTCCGGCTTTAGAGGACTCGCTGTGAGGAGGAATGGAAGGGGGCTGTGTGTTTAGTAAAGGGGGGGGGTTTAGGAGATGGGGCAGTGAAGGGGGGAGGGGAGGGGTCGAAGAAGGGGGAGGTAGGCTATTGCTCTCCCTTCAGCTTTCGGCTCCGGAGCGCAGCGTTGGACCGCCTGCCCTGTACAGCCTTTTGTTTGCTCCTGGGACAGAGAGTCTGTGGACTAGAGACACTTTTTCTGTCCGCCTCAGAAGGAGACTTCAGCTCCAAACATCTCCGTTTTCTTCTCTCCCCACAGTGTACTGTCCACTGTGAAGGACATGGGGTAAGTGTGTCAAACTGCATTCAGCCAGTGCTACCAGAGCAGGCTACAGTGGGTGTTTGTTTTCTGTCTTGTACTGTCTCTTTTTCTTATTCTTGCTTTTCTTGTACATACACTCTCTCATGCACGCTCACTTGTCTCTCTCTCTCTCTCTCGCACACTCTCTCTCTCTCTCTCTCTCTCTCTCTCTCTCTCTCTCTCTCTCGCACACTCTCTCTCTCTCTCTCTCTCTCTCTCGCACACTCTCTCGCACACACTCTCTCTCTCTCTCTCTCTCTCTCGCACACTCTCTCACACACACTCACTCTCTCTCTCTCTCTCTCTCTCTCTCTCTCTCTCTCTCTCTCTCTCTCTCTCTCTCTCTCTCTCTCTCTCTCTCGCACACTCTCTCTCTCTCTCTCTCTCTCTCTCTCTCTCTCGCACACTCTCTTGCACTTACTGTAGAAATGGGATGCTTCCTCTGTCCTCCACCACACTTCCCCTCCTCCCTTCGTCCTCTACTTTCTCCCTCAATTTAGTTTACCCAGTGACTGTAGTTTTCTTATTTTTAATAAGAAGCTAGTACATTTTGTTTGTCTGGCATATTAATTTAATGTACCAATGCAAAAGGTTGCTGAAACTGTTTCAACATGGTTTAGAATTGGTACTTGGTGTACTTTTTTGCCTGGTCTTGTTCAACTGTTGGTACAGAATGATGAACAGTGGCTATCTCTAATGGCCTGTTTGTATTTTGTTTGCATATTTGATTTCCTTTTTTCCCCTGGCAGAACTGTTTTGACTTTGACGGCAGTGGGAACAAGTCTGCTGCATCATTTCTTGTGTTTGTTGAGCGGTGCGGCAAGGTAGCGACTGTCTGGCAGCACAGGAGTCCGGCTTCACCTTCAAGGCCCAGTCCTTCGTGGCTTGTTTATGCTTTCCTGACAGTGATGTAGTGCAGAGGGCAAATATGGCGGTAGGGTCTAGGAGACAAACTTGAGCTGCTTCTACGATCAGCTTTAGAGCTGATTCCATGAGAGCGATGCTGTGGCAGATACTCGTCTTTGCCCCGTCATACGCCAGGACTTCTCCAACAGAGTGCTTTCCCCTCACTTAATAATTCTTAAATGAATCTGTAGTCCACTGCAATTTCTGTTCCCCTTCTAATTGAAAGTTTCCATTGGTGCCTCTGACAGTGTAGCGTCCCATGGGGGGGAGGAGAACTAAAAATAGCTCGGAGTTGGAGCCCTCACTGCCAAATCCCACTGCGATTTGTTGTTTGCATGAGATTTGAATATCATTTCAGGCCCTTACTGCACTGTTGGCGACGTGGACCAAAGAAATGAAGTAAATGGAAACGAAATCTGCTTCGGAGCAGCAGTTGAAAGCGAGAGAGACCTTTTTACAGGTTCTTTCTTTTGATCTGGGCACTTTAGGTCAGGGTAGGGCACTTTTCTGAAAATGTCATTGCTGAAGAGGACCAAGTTTGCACTTGCTCTACTGTTTGCTTAGGAGCTAGCGTTAGCTTGTCGTACCGTTCTGTGCTAGCAGGGCCTATTGGCGGATGAAGGTCACAGGAATGTGAGAGTGGCTCCCTCGATGGATCTGTCAGCAGGGAGAGCGTGAGAGTGTGAGGACAGTGCATCCCTCATAGGCCCCCAGACAAGAGAGGCCCTTTCACCGTCAGCCTGCGTCCTCTCTGGGGAGGACACCGGCACACTGAGCAGAGTTGCCACGGGGTCGCCAAGTGCCGCAGCAAAAGTCCTTCTTTCCCCTTTCTTTCTTTACCTCATCCCTGTTACAATATCTCTCACTCTTTCTCCCTCCCCACCTTGTTGTTCCCCCTCTTGCTATTGAATGACCTTGAGAGATCAGTAACTGCTTCCTGGAGTTGCTGTGAGGCTGAACCAAGGGCATGGTTAACATGACTGAGCCACTGGTTCATGCAGATTTCCTACAGGTCACTGCAGCCATGGCTGTTGTTTTGACACAGTGTTTAGACGCACCAAGCTTGGTATCAAAACAAGCAGGAGGTTACTTGTCGGTTAATTTGTAATTCATTACTGCATGCTGCTCCATGTCTTGTTTTGCTCGAGTAAATGATTAACCAGTCCCAGCAATGGGGCAGCATTTACCGACTGTCCTCTGTGTGAGAATGTCACTGTAGTTAATGAGTCCTAGCTAGACAAATGTGTATGGTACCCTTGAGGTGACCTTTTCGCAAATCAAATGGTTACAGTTTTGTTGTTTCCAGGCTTAGGGCGTAAGATTGGATTAGTAACCAGTGCTTATTTTCAGATTAATTAAGTTTTGGATTTTGGGCATTTTAGAAATATTGAGAGCAAGAATCTGTTTTCCTGCTGTAGCCACTCCACAAAGTGAGTCTTACAACACTGTAGGACATGCACACGTCCATCCTTTTCAAAATACACACACTACCCCTTTGCCCCAAATTGCTCTTCGCCCATTCTCGAGTGCAAGCTCCCACCCCTTAGCACTTAGATGTCAGATAAGCTTGTATTACTCCTTCATATCTGCGCTCATCAGCGTTCTATTTTCCTGTACAGAGAGAGAGAGAGAGAGAGAGGAGGAGTGAGGGGAGGAGCAGAAAGATGCAAGTGTGGGGAGCGGGGCGGGGGAGGGACAAAGAATGATAACACAGGATATTGAGATGTGAGCCCTGGCAGCTACATCCCCCTCTCGTGTTGTTTGTTCAAATTAATTTTGTAGCTGTTCCACTGAAAGACTTTCGCAGTGCATTAATGTGGTGAATGTGCATTAGAATATAGGGGGGGGTTTAACGTGCTCTGAACTTCATTTGCACCTGTGTTGACATTACTGATTAATGAGTTGCATAAATCAACAATGTGGTGACTGACCATATTACCACATAAGCCTTATGTTTACCTCATCAGAGATGAATATCTGATTTTTCATGGGTGTGTATATGCCTTCTGGTTTTCTGCCTATGGCCAGTCATCAGCATAGGATACAAGCCGGTCCGTAGACCGCTGCTGCATTCAAGTGCTGCGGAAAGAACCGGGGAGTGGCAGTTCACTTTGGGTACTAGATAAGGCATAAGTTGCTTAGATAACTCTTTTACCATTAAGCCTTACACTAGTGACCTTTATCTTTTTTACGTGAGTGGAATAATGTGGTGGACTTCTCTTTGATCTGGGTACATTTTAATACAGCTAACGGGGAAAGAAAATGTATCCTCAGGATCTCCGTGCTTGTGTTCAATGTGTTGTGTACATGTCTCCGAACAAGCACCCATACGGAGTGATGGCGTATTTACCAGTTAACTATCTGGTGTATATACAACCTTCCAGTGAGCATCCAAACTCGGCATTGCTCTGGACGAAGACTAAAACAACAAGAAGGAAAGTTGGATAAATGCTGTTTCAACATAAATCTCAGCTGCGACTTTTTAAATGGAGCAGAGTTTAAATCCCTTTTTTGTAGAACGTCTGCACTACTGTCCTAAGATGTGACTAAAATGAAAAAGCTTCGGGGAATCTGACTTGCGTTAATGTCTGCTACAGTCTGTACTGGGCTATAAGTAATGGCTTTCCGAGGAATTAAATACTCTCTTTCCAGCTGTGGGCTGTACCGTATAATCAGAGAGGAGTTAAGGAGAATGCCGCAAGTTACTTGAGACTGAACTTGTTATTAAGTAACAATCAGAGGCAGATGGTGCAGTGGTATATCCCGATTGCGACCCAGGTATTTTCCTGTCTCTTAGTATAAACGGTCATGCATCCCTGACTTTGACTTCAGCAGTGTGCCTAAGCGTTCTGTTCTGGATTTTCTTGGATGCATTGTATTGATGCGTTTTAGTGTTGGGTCTTCGGAGTAATCTGGCTCTGAGCAGAAGCTGTCAGAACGGTTTCATTGTGTTTGAGTCATAGTTGAGGGCACCTGCTTCTCTCTCAGCCCTTGAGAGGCTTGAGGCTACCATTCCATGTGCCCTGCCTCATCAAACATCAAGCATGACGCAAAAGAGCTGTTCTGCATACGGCCTTTTCCATAACCCTTCATCACTTGAGGCAGTTAAGCTTTTATTGAGCTAATTAACAGCACAGGGCCACCATTTGCAGTGTGGCCGTGGCCTGCTTGAAATGGAGGAGTACACCTTTGCTGAGGTGCTACTGTGCTGCACCTGCATGGAGCTGGCTCAGGCTAGCCAGAACGTTCTTGCTGATTCAGCTCCTGCTGGCACCATTGACTTTCGGGGAAGCAAAGGAGCAGCGGTCACTGCCGATGAGGCACCCGCACAGGTCAGGAGAAATCCAACACCGGCCATCGCTGCCCAGCTTGCTAAAGTGCAAGAGCAGCCATCGCTAGAGAGCAGAAGAAATGCGTACAGTAAGACCGGCGGCTTTTTGTGCATGTGGTAGTGTGTAGGGAATTCTGTTGAGTAGAATTGTAATCCGCTTTCTGTTTTGATTACTGATTATTATAGGGCTGCCCTCTAGAAGTCGACGAGTCGAATCGTCAGTCGGCGACCCTTTAAGTCGACTGAGACCCTTCAAGACGACTGACAACAGTGACCTTTTTTCTCTCGTAAAACAGACTAAAGCTTACAGAAACGCACAAAAACTTTAAAAATGTAAAAAGACATTATAATAATTATTTAAAGGGGAATAATAAATATATATTTAAGTTATAGCTGGGCTGTGAGGCGTGCTTGCTAAAAAATTAAATGCACGTGACGACATGCGCCGGCGGTTCACCGCCAGTGGAGCGATGTCTCAGAGAAAGTCTGAAGGAGGTTTTGAAGAAGAGACCCCCGAACAAATGAAACCTAACTCTGCTCGTCACTTAGTCAGACATCCAACACTGCTTCCCAAAGGAGTAAGCTGACTTTCTTTTAGACATAAAAACGGACCGAAGATGTTTGTTTTATTATAATTCCATTATATTAGACTCTAAATTACAGATATTTATTTATTCGTCTACAGCTAAGATTATCTTTATTTAAGGATAAGTACAGTCACTTAATATGCCTGCCGATAAACTAGAAATAATTATTTCAGTGCGGGTAATAATACCCTATGAATAATTTAAATATGGACTAATTTGGTTTTATTTAGCAGTTCATTATTTATGAGAGATGAAAGATGAAGGGTCCTTCTCCTGTTAAAAGTGAAATTAAAAAGACTATAAGCGCTAATGTTTAGTATAAATGTGCACTGCTGCCCAGCGCTATATCCTGTAATTAAATCAGGCTCCAGTACCGATCGTTCATCATACGTCCCGCCTCCTTTAGTTCAGAAACATGTTCCTGTGACTCTGCTGACTTTCTAAATAAGGAGGACATCAGATCTGAAACGTATGCAAACTGATTTACTGATTACTAGATAATGTACATAGAGAAAAAAATGTGAATGAATAGTCGAATCGTCGACCAAAACGGGCGAATCCGATTCAACTGACAAAATTCTGAGTCAGGTACAGCCCTAGATTATTATGACAGGTGCAGGTATAGCCAGTAAGTCTATCTATCTTAGTTTAGGTTTGGCGTGTTTCATGACTGATAAAAGGTGAAGATGGCTGCCAGTCAAAGCAGCAGGGCTGGCTAAGCTTTGTTGATGTACTTTTTTTTTTTTCTCTGTGAAGGATTTGCTCTTTTAATTTGCCTCTCCATTTCCTGGGGCTTTGGTAGTAATCGTGCTGTTACTGCGTGGTAATTAGCCAGCTAGTTCTCTTTAATGGTGTTAAGTGAATCGTCTAATTATTATTTCTTATCTCTGGCACTGACAATCGCCTATCCACATTCACTGCATGTCCTGCAGGATCTGTCACAAGATCTACGCCTGATGCTGCTTTATAAAGCTCTTTTGCTTTTCACCTCCAAAAAAATTAAATAAATAAATAAAATAACAGCCAGCAGAGACTTTTAAACAGAACCGATTGTTTTATTAGGCTGCTGCAGTGTGAGCTTTCTTATCAACCCTGATGTTTCTAGGTCTTTAAATTTAATGCACACCTGTCCATATCAAAGACACCGGCATCTTTTAGCACACTTTCAACCCTGAAATGACACTGGACCGTATTGGCCAGTTGGGTCCGACTGATTCACCCAACTTATTGATTTGTATTTGTCCTAATGCTATTGATCTTCATTCTCATTTTAAAAGCAGTAGACCTGATGGTGTAGCTGACCATGGCTGAGATTGTTTTGCGCTGAAAGAGTCGCTTCCCTTGTCCACTCCTAGGTCTGTGTGTATGTCTGCAAGCAAGCGTGCTCTAGCAATCATGCTCACTTTTGTCCTCCAGCATTTGACCCACATACTGAGGCCACACGCCAGTATGATTGCTGTGTCGTCTGCACCTCCTCTCTTTAAGCCCTTGGCGCTTTGTCTTGTTATTGGATTATAGCTGAACTGTGTGAGGCCTAGTTGTCTTTTACTCTCCTGCTCCCACTCTAGTGGCACCCCACCCAGCTATTTTTGGCCCTCTTTTTTCTTCCAGAGAACTAGAAAGAGAAACAGAGTAAGCGTGCAGCGCTGTGTTCCCCAGAAGCACAAGCTCAGGCAGGCTGGCTGGACCTCTCAGCAGAATTCCTCTCATGCCATAGTAACCTGCCAGCTTTACTCTGTGTGCTGGGCCTGACGGACCAGGCCCACTTGCAGTGTGTTTGCATTTGTGTGTCAGTGTGTGTCTGTGAGTGATTTCTTGGCGTGCATGGCGAGCTGCACATTTAAGTGTTCCGCATTTGCTCGTAGCCCTAGAAATGCCTTTTAGAAGCGGCTTCCTTGCTCCAGGTCACACACAGGAAGTTTCGGGCCGTGTCATTTCTATACTGTCGGTTGTTGCTGTATGGGTGCCTCTCTCGCTTCATTTCCAGCAGAGCTGACTGCTTCTCCTTTCGTCCAGTGTGGACGGTACTGTGCTAAGGCCTTAACACAGCAATCAGATTGAATTGCACAGTTCCTAACAATGAAAGAACATAGCATAGTGCTTGGTTGGATGGAGTGTTGGATTTTGTATGATGGAAGGGTACAGTCAAAGGTTAATGTTGAAGTCCAGCTTTCAAAGTTCTCAAAATATGAAGGTAGCCTTCAAAAAGTGTCAAAGCTTATGATTTGTCTCTTTTCTCTTTATAGCAATCCTGGAGATGTCAGCAGACTCGTTTGGAGCAGGGGGAAGCGATGCCCAGCAAAGCCTGCAGTCCTTCTGGCCCAGGGTCATGGAGGAGATCAGGAACCTCACTGTGGTAAGGAACACGCTTATACAGATTTATAGTTTTGTAAAACAGAGAAGATTATAAATGTACATGGAGAAGCAGTCAGAAATCACTGAAGATCCCCCCCCCCCCACCCCCTCCAAGACTCCAATCTGTGATATTAATTCAGTACCAATGAGGGCTTCTCTGTTAATATTTACTCTGATAGTTATCAAGGAAGCTTAGGTGTGGGTTATCCTGATGTGACATGTTACACTCTGTTTCAGAAGGATTTCCGCGTGCAGGAGCTTCCACTTGCTCGCATCAAGAAAATCATGAAGCTGGATGAAGACGTGAAGGTAAGAGTAACCATGTTACCAAGGTCAGCTGTCAGACGGAGACTCCTCAGGCCTGTTCTACGTCCAGCCAACACCCTACTTTTCTCCTGTAATAGTAAAATGTATCGATGATGTTTCTGTCTTGTTTAATAGTTTTGTAGAGTATGCTGTGAACGGTGCATGCATGTGTGCATCTGCTCTAAAGGCTGGTTTATATTTCTGTGTATCTGCGAACATGTGTGGACATTGTGCCCAGATGTTTGCGTAGGTGTCTGCCAACTTACCTGCAGGTACGTAAAGTTTTGGCCTGTTGTCCAAACTAGAATGTACAGACAATGGAGTAATATTTGGTCTCCTAGATTTTTGTAATATTTTATAAATATGCAGATATGTTTACGTGCGTCTTCTCAGAAATATAAATCAGCCTTAAGACCAGACCTGCGTGGGAAGCAGGCATCAGGTTAGAATGCTGTCCGCACTCTTAAAATAACCCACAGCTTAAAGTAAGAAGAGGGTTAAACTGGAACAGAAAGCCAAGGCAATTAAGAGATCAACAGCACTGACATGAGCCTTGGGGGTATGCTTTCTGTGTGTCTGTGTATGTGTGTGTTTCCTAATAGTTAGTGAATGGAGGCTGCCTTCACTCCTGCTTAAACCGTGAGGCAAGATTTGTGTACGCATGTGAAGTCCTTCCATTAACCCTCTCCATGCTAACCTTCTGCAGATGATCAGTGCTGAGGCTCCAGTGCTGTTTGCCAAAGCGGCTCAGATCTTCATCACAGAGCTCACTCTCAGAGCCTGGATCCACACTGAGGACAACAAGCGACGCACACTACAGGTTTGTCGTTGACCTTTAACCTCTGGTCCTGCAAAAAGCTACAAAATTTTGTGTTTATTACTTTGATTACACAATTGTAAGATTTATTTCTGAAGTGTTACAAAGCTGTAATATGGATACAATTCAGGTGTGTAAATGCTGTAGCCCTGCATCATTCAAACACTGATATTCTGGAGTCCAATAAATCATCAAATATCACTTTAATATTAGCCAACATAAAATAGGTGACTATTAATCAAGTCCCTGCAGTAACATGCACCAGTGTTAATGAAGCATACTGTACACTATAACCACAACACTTTACTGAACCATGACTTTGTTTGTTTGACAAGAACTAAGCTTAAACCTGCGCGTCATCAATGTCTGTAGTGTACATCCAACCCTGGATCAAACCGCAAGAGGAATAAAAGAATCCTCCATGCGGTTTTAACTACTGGGGTTACTTTCCACTTGAATACTGACATCGTACATATCCTACTAATACACCAAAGACACATCGTATCTGACTGTCTTTAGACCGAACCTTCCTTCTAGTGCTGCTTTGACTATACTGTGATGTCTGCTGCTTGCTGCAGTGCCATGAAGAGCGTAGGGTTGTAGCATGTGGAGGGCTCCTGGATGTTTGTTGTAGTTGTTTTGGTTGATGATTGTTGGTGTGACTGTGACAGAGATGGGTAGGTTTACAGTATGTAGGAATTGTCTTCCTGTGCTGTCCCTGCTCCATTGTTCATGTTGGTGTTACTAGGCTGTGCATTTTGTTGCCTTGTTGAAGTGGCTGTACCCGTATGTGTATCAGGGGGTTGCACAGACTAGCTTGATGTCAACTAGTCGCTGATTGTGTGATTATGACACAACATGAATGCCTCAAAGAAGACACGGGTGAGGGGCCTGTTGTTGTTTTCAGGGTCTGTATCTCTGATTTCCTGTAAGCTAAGAAATGTCGCATCACTCTATACTGACCTGTTTAGCTTGGTTCTAGCATTTTAACATTAGTCTTAAGTGCTTTAAAATAAGAAGCTTCAATAGATCAAATTAGTCAGCGATCATTGAATGCCCTCTCTGGGTTTCCAAAGACTACATTACAATGTCCTGTGGCGTTGGGGAGGGATGTTACGGACTATAATCGTGCAACAGGTGAGTGCCTCGGCTGATTTGCCTGGGGAGGAAACAAATTGGCCAGATTTTGGGGTTTGTATCTCCAGTTCCTTGAAGGCTAGCCGTCTAGGTATTCTTAGTTATGGCACCCCATGCTATTGGGTTTTGTCACTAATTTTTAAATTGGATTAGAGCATTCCCTTCTCCTGTTTTGTTCCTGATGTCTTCAGTGATGAGTCAAAAAAAAAACCCCAAAAAACATTAAGCCATGAAACCACTAATGTGCAGTGTTGTCTGCGTCGTCTTCTCCACCATACTTTAGGTTGAAGCCATGGCCAAATAGTCATGGCTGTTATACTGGTCTCGATCAGTGGTGGAAAATAAGAGATTAGGCCAAAAGAGTAAATAAAAATTCAATCCTGAATCCATCTTGACCAAACTCTCTTGCCCATATTGCAGGCTTTATGAAAGCTAGTTCAACGTGTCAGGCCAAAAATTATCTACCTTCTGCTTCTATGCATGTAACTACTTGCATTCGCCTCCAGAAGATGCGGGAGCCCGGGCAGAGCTGGCTGTTTTAGGGGGCAGGGCCCCACGCTGGAGTCCTCCAGGGCCTGTCTCAGCTCCATTCTAGCACTTTCTCTCGACTCTAAAAGTGAATCTCGCATGACCCACTTTCTAGAATGCCATTTTGCGTTATGTCCTGAAGCGGTGGTTGGCAATTTGGATCCCAAACCTTCTCAGAAAGCTTAGATTGGGATTGTTTGTAAACACAAAGCAGTGCAAGGAGTGGTGGACTTATCAGTGTTGCTTTACTTGTGTAATGTGTGGTACCTTATTCATTTACAGAAATTGGTAGCAAAATAAGGTTATGTTTTTGTTAGAGGCTGCAGTTTCTTTTATGGTTAACATCCTTTTGCATCAGTAGTATAATTAGGCCTGTAGAGTTTTGAGTCAGAGGGAAAATAACATCGGGTACAGCACCACTTGAATATGTAGATTGTATTATGTGGTAATGCACGTTGCTAAGGCAGAGCGTTTGCAGAACCGGCCTTTGTGGAGGCATTGCGCCAATCAGAGTCGCCACGACAACGCTCATCAATAGAACAACTGCGTGGACGTGACCCTTAGCTACCAAATATTAATCACGAGGCTAAAAATAGCTGCTGATGTGGGGGGTGACAATAGGGGGTCTTGGCAGCCAATATCCTGTGGAAAGTACCACACAGACAGGGGGGCAGAGGTGGCTCTGGAGCTGAGCAGAGCTGAGTTGATATTACTACTCACATTCAGTATTGTTGTCTTGTCAAATATAACCTTAGACATGGATATCTTGTTATGGATATGAATACATGTTTCAAATAGAGCTAAGCTAATACAGTGCTAGCTGAATCAGGAGTTACATGTTAGTTTATGGAAATTCTTTTTCACTCTCTTGCTCTTTGTTTTTCAGAGGAATGACATAGCCATGGCCATCACCAAGTTTGACCAGTTTGACTTCCTCATTGACATTGTCCCAAGAGATGACCTCAAGCCTCCTAAACGACAGGTGGGGAACCAAGAAACGTTTATTACTCCCGTGTATTGGTTGTTGAATTTTCTGAGATGTGGGCCAACTCAGGGCAACTAAGGAAGAGGACCCCTGTGCAGCACCACTGCTGGAAGCTTGGAGGTGCTGTAAACATCCTTGACTGGAAGCTGGGGGTAGGGAAAAGTGAAGGCTTTCAGTCGGATGTTTGCAGCGCCCAGCTTCTATTGAGCATCAGCTCCATTTCGCTTCAGGGCATGGACTCGGACAAAGCACCTGACCAGCACACCATATAACGACAAGACTGCAACACCATCCTGCATGAAGAACCACTGAAGCGTGTTACTCCAGGATAAGGCTGTCCTGCTGTAGCACAGAACAGAAATATATCCTGGATGAATCAGGGCCCACAGGACACAGTGTTCTATTGTATCTCTGATTAGCATGGGAGATGTTATCAGATGGACCGCCGCTGCGATCACGTTCGTGTGTGGCTGTGTGAGCAGGTGTGTAAACATCCTACACTCTCAGCTGTGACATTGTGAAGCTGGGAGAGGGGTGTTTACGCTCTTTGTCACAAATTAATCTTCAGTTTCTCTTCCTTTTTATTTATGTTTGTATGTGTGGAATATTGTAATATGTGAAGGATTTTCTATTTGTTTTCACACACAGGTCTTCTAGCAGCGTTTTTCTTTATTGGCCAGCACCAACAAACATTCAAAATGGATATTTAAAGTTAGACTTTAATAATTTACGTGCTCTTGTTATACCTATTGTTTCTATATCTGGTCTAGTGATTTTGGCCAGTGTCGTATTGGCGTAGTCTTAATTAAATTTTCTCCTCTATAAGTTGTCAGTGTTTTGGCTGCCTGTGTCGTGCCTCATTTTAGAAGACAAATACTATAGAATATGATTCCTTATAACCTAAACATGAGTGAGTTGCACTAAATGTCTGTAGGCTGAATAGGTGGATATATTGAGATTGATTTTGTGATCTTATAGAAACGTATATCTAGCATTTACATGGATGTTAATGTTTAGGAAACTATGTTTAATTTTAAAGAGCACATGTAATGGAATACCATATGGTTATCTGCTTATTCTAAATGAGAATTTGATGTGGTATGTGAATATTACGTTTTAACGTATCATCTACTCCCCCGTCCATACAGTCCACATGGGCAAACTATCTGGATAAACCTGTTTTAAATTTGATGTTTTTGAGATATCGTGAAGATAATTGCTGTAAAAGCTGAAGCAGGAATAATTCTTTCCATGCTGGTTTATGAATGAGGAGTTAAAGGTGCTGTAGCAAAAGCAGCCTGTTAAATTCTAAGGATATATGGAGGATAAGGAAAATTATAACTTTTTTTTGATACAACTGACCCTCATATATCAGGATATGGGACCGCTTTAATATTTGAGCAATTTTGCATGTCTCGGTAAAATGTGAGGTAATTTCTATTCTGTTAAATGCACCCTGTAAGTTAGTTTATTTATTTATGTATGTATTTATTTATTAATTTTTGGGCCCATTTAAAAATGTTTAAAGATTGGAATCCATGGGCCACTCGATTGCTGATATAACTAATAGTGACAGTCCTAATTATGTAACATGCGTATTTGGGGTAAGACGGCGGGTTGCACATCCAGTCGGGTGATTAGTTACTAGTGAATGGCTGTCTAAATGCGAGTGCAGACCTGGTCAGTTCACAGACTTGGGCTAAATGTCGGAGTGTGAATGTGTCCACGCTACTCTCACGTTACTGTGCCTAGCCGTTCCTATTAGTTATTTATTTGAGACCTGCCTCTAGTATTACAGTGTTAAAATAATTTATGGAGATGTAACCAAGCGATAGGCTGTATCTTATATTTGTGTGTGTGTATGTGTCTGTGCAGGAGGAGGTGCGCCAGTCTGTAGCCCAGGCAGAACCTGTGCAGTACTACTTCACTCTGGCGCAGCAGCCTGGGGCTGTACAGGTGCAGGGACAGCAGCAAGGCCAGCAGGTGGCTACACCTACTGCCACCACTCTCCAGCCTGGACAGATCATCATCGCCCAGCCTCAGCAGGGCCAGGTATTACACGTGCGCACACACACACACACCCACACACACACACTGCTGCCTTGGTAGAGCCTTATTACGTTTATGCACTCTCTACCAAAACAGCTTAACCCCTTATTCTCCAAGGACCGGTTCAAACTTGCGTTTGTGACTAGAACTACATATTTTAAGTAGTTCATAATCATGATTAGACAGTAATCTGTAAAGGGCCCCCATCAGTTGAATAAGTAATACTTTTCGTTAAATAGGACTATGTTATATTTACACAGGTTTTATACACTCTTGGATTTGGAGATGATAAATGGCTTTCTTTGGATTAATCAATCAATTAATCAATATTTATTTGTATAGCGCTTTTTTACAACTAACGCCTCAAAGCAGCTTCACAGAAAATCAAAAATGAATAATAAGTTAATAATTTTGTGGTTTTGGGGGGGGGGGACAAATTTGCATTTATAGGGCTCGTACCTCGCGCTGTGGGGTCAGCAGTTTAGCCGGGGGGCTTCCTTAGTTGACTGTTACAAGAAGCGGGGGGGGTGGGTGGGTTACCGGAATGCGCAAATAAATAACAAGCAAGAACAATATAAATCTGACTCTTTTTAAAATTATTAACTGCGGTTTAAAAGAATGAAACCTTTGCGGAAACAAGGGGGGGGGGAAGAAAGGGGGGGGGGGGGGGGGGGTGGGGGGGGGGGGGGGGAAAAAAAAGGGGGGGGAAAGAGGGGGGAAAAAAAAGGAAAAGGAAAAGGCGAGTTAGGGTTAGCAAAATGGGGGGGGGGGGAAAGTGCGAGCTTTCTCAATGCCGCAGGTGATAGACCTGAGATAGGATTCTAAATCAGGAACGCAAAGGAGACGACAGGAGAGCCTGGAAATGAATAGAGGGGGGAAGCGGGGGGGAAAAAGTATGGGGAGCGGACATGATGGATGGTAGTATTGTGGTCGTTGGGGTCAAGTGAGATTGGCACAAAAGAGGTCGATAGAGTTTAGGCGGCACGAATTGTAACCACCTGCGGTGTCTATTCTATACCAAAAGTCATTGTGGAAGGGAAGAGAGGGGGAGGAAGGAACGGGAGAGGGGGGAGGGAAGGGATGAGGGGAGGGACTAATGAGTGGAGAGGAAGAGGGAAAAAAAAAGAAAAGCACAACAAAGGCCACAGAAAGGGGGGGGGTAAAAATCCGCGAGAGAAGAAAAGAAAGAGAAGGGGAGGAGATGGGAGGGATCATTTGGAGATAAAGGGAAGTAACAGGGAAGGGGTGGGAGTGGAGGGAAAATGGGGAGGAAAAGGAGAGGGAGAAAGAAGAGCTGCAGAGAAGAAACGGGTAGGAGAGGGGGGGGGGGGATGAGGAGGGGCCCAGGGTAAAAGGGGGACGAATGAGAACTCTGAGGGAGAAAAAGGAAAGAGGGAAGGTGAGACATCAAGGAAAAGTCGGAGAGGAAGTCCGGAGAGGAGAAAAGGAAGGGGGAATCGGGGGAAGACGAAAAAAAAAAAAAAAGGGAAAAGGATCAAGAAAGTCGGGGAGGAGGGGAAGGCCGTTTTTACCCTTTAGGGGGGGGGAATCCGGGGGGGGGGGGGGAATGGATGGGGGGTGTCCTAGGAAACAAAGGGGGAGGGGGGGGAGAAGGGGGGTGGGGGAGAAAGGTCACAACGGGGGAGCTCCGAGTCTACGGGGGGGAAGAAAGAAAGAAGAAAAGGAAGGGGAAAGGGAAAAAACGAGCCCAACAGGGGGGGGGGCTTGTTTGAATCATTTTTGTGAAAGGAGAGGTTTTTGTATTGTAGGAACGAGCCTGAACCATTCAGAATGAAAGCTATTTACAGACTACTCTTAAGGGAGGGCATCGGGAAGGGGTGCGATGACAGGGGGGGGTCAAGAAAAGAGGGTGAATGTGGTTGGTTTGAATCCTCAAGGGAAAAAAATGCAGAATAGGTGGAAGGGAAGAAGGAGGGGACGTTTGGGGTGATACGAAAAGTCGAAAGAAGGAAGCGAACTGAGGGGAGGAGGATGGGGGGGGGGGGGGGGAGGGGGGGGAGCTGAATTTGTGTAGGTGGGCTTTGTAGAGGGGGGGAAAGAAAAGAAGGGGAGAGGGGGGAATGGTTGTCAAAATGGTGGGGGAAGATGGCAATGGGGGGGGAAAAGTTGACAAAGATGGGGGGGGGTCTCAGGGGAGGGGAAATCAGTGTAGGTCGTTCTGGGGGATCTCAGGAAAATTCAAAAAAAGAAAAATGAAAGGGAAGTCAATCGAGAAGAGGGAATGGGAGCGGTCAAAGGAAGGTAGGAGTGTTGAAGGAAATCTCAAATCACAGGTTGAGTGACGGCATTAAGTGGTGGTTAGGAAAGTGCAGCAAGGAAAGTTGTATGTAGGGGGGGGGGGAGGTTTTTTCCCCCCTCGGGGACGGGGGGAAATGAGTGTTGTTGAGGGGGTCAATAGAGAGAATGCGATCAAAAAAAAGAAAATACCCCTCGAGGATTGTCTGGGCGAAGTCACGAATTCTCTTTTTCCCTTTTCCCACGAACCTGAAAACTTTTACTGGGTGCTTCTTTTAAATGCTCTCGTTAAAAAGGCAAGAAAGTCGCTGGTGCCTTGGGTGTTTTTGCTGGTGAGCACTCTGGTCTGGGTTGTCAAGGTACAGTCTCTCGGGGGAGGAGGGGGGACATCTCATCAATCTGAGGTCGGGTTGACTGGGGAAAGGACGGGGGGTCGGGGGGGGTCGTCGGGACAAAGAAATTACCCCCCCCCGAGCCATGGGGGAGAGAGGGGGGGGGGGGGGGGGGGAACGGGAAAAGGCCATTATAGGGTTTCCTTATTATTGTTCTGCGGGGCTAAGTGCGACTCTAAAATGAAAAAGGGGGGGGGGGCAATGGAGCAGAAGGGGGGGGGGAAAACCATAAGGTGAGACAGAAATTGCCCAGGGAGGGAAAAGGGGGGGGAAGGGGGGGGGGGTCTCTCAGTCGGGGGAAATCGGAACGGAAAACGAGGGGGGATCAAAGGGAAGGGGGGGTGAGAAAAGGAAGGAAAGCGTCGGAAAAAGGGGAAGGAAAGGAGGGAGAAAAGAAGAAAGAAAAAAAACCGAGGGGTCAAGGGGGGGGGGGGGGGATAGGGCAAGGAAATCGGAAAAGAAAGTCAGAATCGGGGGAGGAGATCAGTGAAAGTGGGGACATCGGGTATCAATCGACGGGAGAAGGAGGGAGGAGGAAACCGTCAGGTGGATATAGGATAAAGGGGGGGGGGGACATTCGGGAAAAAGAGAAGGGGGGGAAATCTTCTCTCTCAGGGTCTCTCGAATCATTAGTGCGGGGGAAGGGGTCTGTGGGCTCGATCTATCAGGGCAAGAGGGGGGGGGTGAGAACCCCGGCCCCATAACGGATAAGCCCGCAGCTATATGAAACACTTGGGGAAAGGGAGTCGAAGGCTGGTTCAAACTAGGGGGCGTGGACATCCCAAGGGAATTGGGGAACACACTAAAGGGGATGTTCTAGGGGTCAGGCCAAGGAGTCGGCCACATCAAGGAGGGGGGGGGGAAATGACTAGTGCAAAAAAGGGGTCCTGGGTGTACACGGGAGGGGAAAAACGCTTTGAACTAGCTCTCTCTAGGATGGGCAGATGCTGGCTTCAGCAGAAGGCCATGCATGTGGTTTGCGTGCATGACAGGGGGTGCGAGGGGGGCTGGGGACGGAAAAAAGGCGTGCTGGGGGGGGGGGGATGGTCACCTGGGGAGGTAAAGCGCGGGGTCAGACCAGAGAACAAGGCGAGAACAGGGAGGACGATAGAAGGGAGAGAGGACAGGGGGATGGAAGATTCTGGAGTAGCAATAAGGGAAAGGGCTAAAGGATGGGACAAATAATGATATTGCCCTGCTCCTAATGCCCCCCTTCTCTAGGAAGAAATAATAAATACTGGGTGGAGGGGCCCCACCAGGGCACGGGTTCCCATCGTTGGGGTGCAATGATGTTTTTTAAGGGGTGTGGGTGTGGGGGGTAGGTTTTTGGGGGTGTTTTTTCTGGGGGTTGTTGTGGACACAGCAGTCTCGATGGGGAAAAGGAAGGGCGGCTAGGGGGGTGATTTGGACTGGTACAGAAAATCAGCTCAGTGGTTGGATGTAGGAGGATAGAAACCAGGGGGGTAGATATTGATACATTGCTGCAATGCTATTTCATGTTTTTAAAGCAAGATAAACCAGGATGCAGGTGTTAGTGTTGTGGCTGAGGGAGGCATTAGCAAAACAGGAGGGTAGTAAGTATGGACGTCAAGGCTTTGCTGCGACAGTCGAAGGAGGAGGGGGGGGGGGGGAGGGGGGTGGGTATAAAGCGACCTGGCAGGAAGAGGTCCGAGCCTGTACGAGAGATTCCACGGAACTAGTGGAAATCTTGTGGCAGTGCGGTCAGGTCCGTTTTCTCCTCCCAGATCACGTAATCTAAGATGTGATAAGGCATGGGGGTTGTTTGTTTGTTTATGCCCCTCATTGCTGAAATCATGATGGCTGGGCTTGCTGACATCTTTATCTGTCAGTCTGGAATGTGTCATTTGGTAACATCAAATAAGTGATCGGACAAGGGGGTGGTCGTGGTGGGGTGGTGGTTGGGCGGGTTCTATTTTGATGGTGCAGAAAGCTGCTATATCATCCGGAAGCCAAAACTACCATTGTAATAAAGTGGAGACAACTACTGCTGTGCTCCAGAGGATTGGGGGGGGGGGGGGGGGGAGAGGAGCTGTCGTTGGGCTTTCTGTGTAGCTGCTTTTTCACAGCTTGTATAGAGTTTTGCAGCGAGTTTACCACTTTCATCCAAGTTGCCACTGTCTGTGTGCTGAAACGTTGCTAGCATTCATCAGCTTTCGACCTGTATTTGTTCTGCCAAGTATTTTGTATGCTTACAGATTTTTGCAGCTGTCTCACATGCTTCACGTGCTTTCGTTATCTGTTGTGCTCACCACGATAGCACTATCTGTTTATTTATTTACTTTTTTTTAGCTACGTGGATCATTTAGTGTGCGCTTTGCATGTGCTTCTTGTTGTGTAAAGCATTTCTTTCTCTCTCTCTCTCTCTCTCTCTCTTTCTCCCTCCCTTGCTTTCCCTCCTGCTCATGTTCATCTTCAGGTGTTGCAGGGGACCACCATGCAGCAGCTACAGCAGGTGCAAGTAGCTCAGTCACAAGCTACCCCCATCACGGTAAACATTTCACCCCCCAAACAGCTTTTGCATGTCCTTAATGTTGCACCTGCTCACCCGCAATGTTCCTATATTGTGACCTTTTTGACCCCTGGTCACCAAACTGTGCACCTTTTTGTGACTCTGTTTACAAGCTACTTTCATAAATTACTGTCACAGCTGTGCACTATTACAGAGGAAACGAATTGATGCAATTTGTGTGGCGAAGTGTGATTCATCCTGAACAGAGCAGTTAGTCTCTACCTCTGCTAAGTATCTTGTATCTGTAGTTGATCTCCTCTCCGCTTGATGCTACACGAGGTCACAGTGGCAGATAAAGCCCAGCTGCTTAATAAATTGCTCTTGCGTATCGGGTGTCCTTTCCTGAAGTGGTGGGTGATCGCCTTTCACGGCTGGGCAGTTGCAGCGTGGGTTTCTCTGCCTGCTGCAAGAGGCCTAGGGTCACACACTTGCCCGGCTCCTCTTTCCTTCACCCTGCATCAATTTCCTGTGTTTTTTGGAGGACTGTTCAGACCTGGGGGGAGTTGTGAGGCGTGCTGTCATAGTTAGCGTCTGAAAGTCCAGCCAGATGTGATGGTGCTGCACAGGGCAACACTTCATTTGCATGCAAACTTGGTACCCATGTTCATTGCTCATTTCGCCCCCTCCTTTGCTTTTTCCCCTCTTTGTACTGTAGAGTGCACCAGTGACCATGCAGGTGGGTGAGGGTCAGCAGGTGCAGATCGTTCAGGCTGCACAGGGTCAGGCGCAGGCTCAGGCAGCGCAGCCCGCAGGCCAGACCATGCAGGTCATGCAGCAGATCATCACCAACACAGGAGAGATCCAACAAATCCCCGTAAGAGCTTTACAAGCATGCTTATAACCACATTCTGAAAACAATCATGTGTCTCTGATGTTTCTAAAAAGAAAGAGTTACCAGTTTACCAAAATGTATTGTTTTAAGATGGAAGGTCTTGTTCTGACAGTGATATGCTTGGAACGGTGCTTGTATTCATGGGCTGGATGCGTTTACAGATACCCATTGTATTTTCTAAGAAATGTATTTTGGGCCTGATTGTTGTCGACAGTTTAGTCAAGGTGCTATAAATTCCAATAGCCACTAATATTAGCAGATGTTATTATATATTTGATTTATACTTTAGTGGTTTGCTAAAGTGCTTTACTGGCATGATCAAGTTTTCCACTGAGACACACAAACTCAAACAACAGAAACTCAGAGTCTCTTATAAGAATAGCTGTAATTCTATTCTTATTTAATTCTCATTGCTTTTGATTTCAGTTAGTTAGCTTTTTTTTCCATTAGTTTTCTTCAGAAGTGGCTCTTTGTTTTAAAACATGTTACTTGTATATTAAAAGGTTCAGATTTAGCAGTTTCTCCCTTTTATTGCTATAACATAGTGTACGATTGAAATGACTCTGCTCGGGATGCAAACGTTAGCTTTTCTTTAGAAGTTTTTGGTAGCTATATTTACCTCTATTTTAATCAGTATTGCGTTTAAACAGCTGTTGTTTGAGGATGGTCTCCTGTTTCTCTGCATCTGACCAAAAAGGTGAAAAGTAAATTGTGACTCAGCCTGTATTATCGGAGTTGGTGTAGATCCTTTAGTGGACCGCCTTAAAATCCCAGCAAGACAGGCAGGGGTTAGTAGAAGGTAACAGTGTGCTCATTGTCTCCCCCTTGTGGTGCTGTCCTTGCAGGTGCAGCTAAACACCGGCCAGCTGCAATACATTCGCTTGGCTCAGCCAGTCTCAGGAACACAGGTCGTTCAAGGACAAATACAGACGCTTGCAACCAACGCTCAGCAGGTAAGAGATTAAACGTTCAGTAAGTCCCACTTGGTGAAGTCTCTGTTTCTGTAGGACAGTATCCGTTTAATTTTGAAAAATATCTGCTATTTCATCCTTTATTTGGTTTGACCTCTCATGTCTGGTAGTGAGAACAGAACAGACGTTTCCAATTTGAGTTATGTTGTATCATTTGTTTTAATTGGATCATGATACCTTTAACATGGTTAACCATTATTGCTATGAGAGAGACCATTTTTCTGGTTTTGTTTGCTGGCAGATATCACAGACAGAAGTACAGCAAGGACAGCAACAGTTCAACCAGTTCACTGATGGTCAGGTAAGGCTCTGAGTGACTTATTAAGATTATTTATATGTAACTGTGCAGTGTGAATGGAGAACCAACCATAAGAGAACCAAAAATAAATTGGACTAAAATAGAAAGTCTAATTTTGTCCCATACTCAAGTCATATGGTTTTGCTTTCCTTGGTGCATGTTAGACGTTTTCCACTACATCACTGTTGTTTTGTTTGTCATCTTTGCTTTTTCCACTCATGAACTCCCTCCTCCATCTCCTTATCCCTGCAGCAGATGTACCAGATCCAGCAGGTGACGATGCCGGCAGGGCAAGAGCTGACTCAGCCCATGTTCATCCAGTCCACCAGTCAGACGGCCGACAGCCAGGTCACTACGCAGGTCAGCGCAGACTGAGGCTCTTCCTGCCCACCCGGTCACCACCAGCGCAATAACCACACTGCTCCAGACCATCTGAAAGAGAGGGATCCCTGCTGTCAACACCTGCATATCACATCCAAACTGCTCACAGCTAAACAAGCCCCCCCATCTTCCTGTTAGCCCTTTTTTCGTGCAGAGCCATGTGTGATGGCGTTTGCTAATGGTGACCAACATGTCTAACTGCTTTCATTACCCTTACGTTCAAAATCCTGGAACTTTAGTTTTGACTTGCGTACCGTCCAGAACCGTTTGGTTTGTTTAATCAGTTTTCAGATTGTCAGTTTGTGGCAGGAGGTACTTTTTTTCCTTCTGCCATGCCATTTCTGTTAGTACTGTACTCCTGGGGTCACCCCTGTTAGTTTACTTTACTCTGCACCCAACAAATGTCTGACAACACGTTTGCACCTTCGAGTCTTGACGTTGTTAAATAAGAGTTGCACAGGTTGATGGTTGCAGTGTTCCTGCCTTCACCCAGTCAGTGAGTCATTCCATGGACATATTTCTCCAAACATGCTGCCAGTAAAGTGGCTGACTGTTTGTTTTCCAAAAACTTGTATGGAAAAGCAAACGTTATGTATTAAATAGTTATGCTGTGAAGCTGTTGGGTGACCCATGCTGAACTTCTCTTCACAAATCAAATACTACAAAAGATCCGGTCTTCCTTGCAGTGTAGTTAGAGCAGCCCTTGTTGCATCTGTCTGATTGGTTGATGGACGCGAGGGTGAAAAGTTCTGTTCCGGTCCTGGACTCTTCTCTGCCTTCAGTGTTTACAGGGACAAGGTCTGCAGTAACCTGCCTTTAGGCTTTATGTAGAATAAAAGCTTAGCTTATCTCCTGGCTCACGTTTGTTTTAAGCCCGATTGATCATGCCATCTCATATGTAGAGTTCAAACTGAATGATAAAGCCATAATCTACACATCCTGTACAGCTCTCTCTGTAGGTTATATAGTAACTGTAGTTCACGTTTCATTGTATTGGTTCTGTTTTACTAGTCTCTTGTAAAGTTTTCATATTTGATAATGTGATACTGCTGAAAGGGCTTCTTATTGTTGGGTTTTCTACATGCAAAGTGGCGTGTGTGAGCGCGATCGAGCGGTTCAGTACAGGGCGAGTTGTCCATACGTGTGCGCGTGTGTGATGGTGTGTGTTCTCTCCCATGTTTGATGTTGTGCATTAAAGCCTCTCTCTGGACCAGTTGCATATAAACATCTTTCCCTTCTTTCTTTCCCCCTCCTCACCTCCAACTGAAGAATCCGCTCCCATGTTACCCCTTGTACAAACTATTTGTTGTTGAAATGATACTCTTTTTATATACACATTTTAAAACCAGTTGTAACAATCAAATTGATTTTGGAATGATTCCCTTTTTTAATGTTGTCGCTATTTGTTGTATTTTTTGCATGTAGTTACAACTGCCAGTATGAAATGCAATACGTAGGTACGTTGTTTTTTTTGTTTTGTTTTGTTTTGTTTTTTTTAAAGACTGGTTTGTGAAAAAATAAAAAGTGAAAAACTAAGATGATTGTTTATTTTGCTGTAAAAGACTTACTGAGCGGATTTGGCTCGTAAGTACATCGTAAGGGTTAAAGGGAAATTTTTCTCTGAGACAAGATGTGGTTTGGTGTGAATCGCTTAGTTGTAGAGAAACATGTTGAGTCAGAATTGTGTGTGTGTGTGTGTGAATCGCTTAGTTGTATATATATATAGAATACATGTATGATATCATATATATATATATATATATATATATATATATATATATATATATATATATATATGCGTTGCCGGATGGCTGTCATGCTGCTTTATGGTATTTTGGGTTTCTTTTAACGTATTCATGGCAGAGAGGTAAATGTGAGGTGTTGTGAGGAAAATAGTCCCACAAGAAAGCCTATTATTTAGCCTTATGACCATCATACCATCATCAGCATTACATATAAAAACTGTATGTCCAAGTTCACTGCTGGTCTGGGATAGTAAATACAATGGCTCTGTGTTACCATATTGCCACCTGGTTACCATCGTCACCACTGTAAAGAGTCTCTACATTAAACCTTTTCCACTCTGAATGAATCTGTTCATCTCAAGGGCTATCAGCTTTTTCAGGAATTGGTGGAATCCCCTGTTAGTGCTGAATATATGCGTCTGGATCAGTCAGAAGCCCGCTCCAGCGGCAATTCTCCTTTGTCTCCACCCGGGGGCGCCGTTGTTTGTTGTATTTGAGTTGCTCGGTTTGTTGGATGCAAGCGTGTTTGGCGCCAATCTGGTTTCTTGGTCCATTAACTTGTGCTTTCAAGTGTTAAAATGGAGCAATTGGATCACGAGTTGATGAGAGAGCTTAGCTGAGAGCCCAGACTCTTTATCCTGCATGAGTGCGAAGAGTAAGAGCCTATTATGATGGAGAATAAAGCAGTAAATCGGGGTCGGAGGTATAACATTTCACCTTCATCCCTAACGCAGAAAATAGTTTTAAAAATAAACATCCCTTGCTCGTAAAAATCTTATATGCCCAAAGAGTCGATTCTGAACTTCCAAAACTTTCAAAGGCCTAGAAGGCCTCGTGTTTGGAGTCGACTCCGGCTCTGATATGAATCGATGGAGTCAATTCGAGTGAATCGTTTTCTTGTTCCCAAAATGAAGACACAGGACAGCAGACCAGGCTAAATGAGATGTTCTGTATTTGGTGCCCAAGAACACTGTAAAGGGAGGAATAACAAGATATGTTACAATGGAAGATTATTAGTTTAAAACATTAACTCTAACCAAACTATAAGGTAAGGAATGTAAAGAAATAACGGTTCGTCAAAGACACCGACGTGTCGTATTGTAGAGGTATGTGTCTTTACCCGATTTGAACCGGAAACCTGATTAGGGCTACGCATGCGCATCTCGTTTGGTACGTCATTTCCGGCGTCATTTCCGGCGTCCTCTTTTTCTAATGTTTTGTTTTGAAAAAAATCCTTATTTTTCTAATGTCATATATATATATATAATAGATAATATATATATCTAAAAAATAATAATATATATATTAATATCTTAATAATATATATATATATATTTTTTTTTGTTTTGATATAAATAACACTAAAAAGCAACTGTTTATGTATTTGGATGCTGAATATAATTTTTTTATTGTAATGTCAAATTTTCAATATGTACTACAAAAAAAATTTTCATTGTATTTAATATATTATAGTATTTATAACGAGATTGTCGTGGTCATGGTTCTGGAGGGCTAAAATGTTCTTGCATGAAGTAGGCCTGTGAATTAGGTAAGTTTAAAATATAAATTTCGTTGTATCTATTGAAGTTAGCATGCTAACCAGCTCGCACTGGTCTGTCCTGACATGTAACACCGCCTTGTACCGCGGCGATAGAGGGTCACTGTAGCTTTGAATCTAAATGCCCCAACATTAGAGGATGAAGTGGTATGCTGACAGTGTATTCTAACCTCTCGTCAACCATTTTGGAGGTTCCTTATAATTTAAGGAAAGATAGCTGATGAAAAGAAGTCTAAACACAACGACGGTTGAATTGCCGGCAGCTTACAGCAAGAAACCACATTTCACGGTAAACAAAGGAAGTTACCTAAAGAGACGCAAAACAAGAGTTAACACTGGTGTTAACATTCCACCACTGGAGATGCTCTCAAAACCAAAGGGATGAAGGTCGATGCAATGTTTCTTCTAGACTGGTATGACCTGAAGAGAAAGGAGGAGGGACTGTACATTTCCCTATTTGTTTTTTTGAGTATGAATTACACAAGTTTTGAGTTGTTGTTTTTAGGATCGAGGTTCACTTTAAATATAAGACCGAAAAGCGGTTTGGAGAGCTGAGCTCTAGCTGAGCTAACCATGGTTATATAGCCGATCTGTCAAGCCACCTTTTTACTACTTGCCACCCCACCCCCACAAAAATCACTTTTTTATTTGTTAAATGTAAAATACAGCCATAGTGCTGGCTATGTTATGGAAGGTTGCATTGCTCAGACAGGCTGTCTAGACTGTGTGCAAACACACAAGGATGTGGGCAAACTCGAACTGCTCTGTATGGAATCGAGTCAACTCGTGACTCCCAAATGTCTAGAATTGCAGAATCAACTCTTTTTGGAATAGATTCCTAGCTCTGGCTCGGTGTGTATTCCATGGCTGTTTGCTCTACACTGAAGCTCAGTTGCAGTTTTCCTCTTTGTGGCCTCAGATTTAATGCTGCCTTCCTAATCGCCTCACACACTGAACAATTACCTTATTAATGAGTCCGGACTGCAGCCTAATGGAGAAAATGTTAACGCTGTCTGTGAGAATGCGTGTGCTCGATCTGGGTCCAGTTTAATTTAACTTTGCCATTATCTGTCTGAACATACCAGTTCCAGTACCATACAGTTTCATACAGGTCTATGCTGGTCTGGGTGGTGGTTTAGCTGGTCTTGCTGGTTGACCACCACACCAAGTGTTAAAACATACCATATGCTGGATTTAGTGGTGATCAGCGTCTTAACTTCAAATGCTGCTGACCAGCATACCAGCATCCAAAAATAAGACTGTAGGTACTAAATGATATAATGTGATGATAGTAGCTTTGTCCTACTGACATCATTATTATAGTAGGCATGGTTGTTGCACAGTGCAGCAATGCTTCCATGCAGTAATGGAAAGTATCTTTAACTATTTTTTCTGCGCAGCTGTGGCCATGTGAATCACCTAAACCCTCAATGAACACATGACCCAAAAAAGTAGTTATCACTGGGTACTGACTGGTGGATGTAACTGATCAGCAGAGACTCCAACAAGCTACCTGAGACCACTCATGCTTTGCCAATAATGTAGATTATATGTTAACTTGGATCTTTCCTGCCATCTTTAACCTCTTTGGAGATTCAGACAATTTAGCAAGGACTGAACCATCCTTGGTGCTGGAAATGTGAGCTATGGTGACCAGATGCTGGCCAAAGTGTCCCTGTTTTTAACTGTGAATTAAAACTGAGTTAAGAACTGGATGTCCTAAGGAAAGCCTGAAGCACAGCAGATGAGCAGACGTCTCACCTTGTGCTTGTTTTGGCCAACAGAGGGGGCAGCTGCTGCTGTGTACTACCCTAACCTAGCTGTAGAGAACACGGCTGTGCAAAACTTTCACTCAGCCAGGCATACATGACATACAGCATACATGTCCCTCAGAACTGGAGCTAGCCCGGGGTCTGTTTAGGGTCTGGGTATTGGGTTGGTCTCTACAAAGAGACCGGTCTCTTCATACTGCCAAAACATTTCATATGAATATGAGTTATGGGCAAATCAAACCACTAATTCTTCTGTGAATTTAATTTAGATTTCTATACCTGACTAGCTGCTAGACATGACCTATGTGACCTTTTTACCTTAGTGACTCTAAAAAGTATAAAATCTTGAGTCTAAAGCAAAAAATAAGTTACTAGTTGTTGTTATTACAATTATTATATTCTGTATTGAGTGTTCCATAGTTTCACTCACCATAGTGGCTACTGTATGATCTTCTGACATGCCTTACAAAGTTATTTAGTCAGTACCCAATTTTACCAGCTGGCCTTCGACAAAGTTTATTACAGTACTACAGCTGGCATGGTCATGGGTGCATTGTCAGGCCAGCTTTAGGATGACTCTAACTCTATGATCTAACTCTATGATCTAGTTCAGATCATCTGTAGAGAATTCTAACTTAACCTAATTAAAATTCTCTATAGACTGTAGGCTTAACCCCACTATCCATAAACTCTATGATGCCCCTGATAAAAGTGAAAATGCATGGTGTTGTGTTGTATACACATACTGATTTATTTTGTATTGCTTAGTTTATTTATATACTGATTTCTTTGTTTATTTAATGATTATTATTTATTTATTTTTAAATTGGTGGGTCCCGTGAGGATTGGTGTGGAGGGTGAGCTGGGTGCTTCATTTTTGTACTTGTTTTTTGTCTGTTGAATCTGATGTTAATATTTACCCACACACTCTTCCGCTAAACCACTTCATTCTTTAATGGGATGGCAGGCAGGAAACAGCCTGGAGAGGCAGCCAATCCATTCCAGGACAGACAGACAGATGGACAGAGACACACACACTCCCACCTTGAGGGTAATTTAGCATCTACGGTTTGCCTGACTGCATGTCCTAGTATTGTGGAAGGAAACCCATGCAGACCCATAGCATTACCCCAGTAAGCTATGAAGTCGAAATCCATTAAACTGGAACTGTAGCCCTGTTATTATTTTACAGATATAACACTGGATGTTCTAATGATATCTAGACCTTAGAACCAGAAATGTTCCTGGTTTTTGTTTCATAAATGTTGTCACGTTAATGTGGACCCGTAGCCCCTAAAAGCTGAGATCTAGAGGCAGAATCTGTTAGTGATTCCTTTAAAAACCCTATCCTATGTTTAAGAGACGTCTGTAAAGCGTTTCTTCGTCTGCCTTCGTCCATATTGTCTAGCGTTCAGCTCATAGGCCTTATTAGGCCAGTGATGTAAGGTGGAAACCGCTAAGCTGTGCTCAGTGCTAGGTGAGGGAGGGGCTGAGGTACAAAAGGCCTTTTCAGTTGGAAATGGGGCCTGGCACACTTACTCACCCCATACTACACTTTCAAAAGCTCTCTTTCACTCACACGGTACGAGGTGTCCAAATCTGTCCAGCTTTGTAGTAGGTACAAGCCTTTAGCCCCCCTGATGCTGCAGAGCTCTTCCCGAAATCCAAAGTTTCCAGCTGGATGAGCCAGCCATGGTTGGATGTGGAGATAGAATCGAAGGTCCTAAAGACAGCAGAACTCAAGGAATCCTGAAAAGCTGTTCTGGAATCTAAATCATGATGTGACCTTTCTCTTTACACGCTGGCCCAGAGTACGAACATTTTCTCCCTGCTGTTTTTCTTTCTCTGAAAGCAACATGCTGTGCTAAATAGGATCTAGGGTAAAGACTTATGGAGATTATTGAGTGGAGGAGTGAGAGAGTGAGAGAGAGGGATATTAAAAGCCAAATGTCATTTTGGGGTGTGGGAAAGGCACATGGTTCGCTGGAGTCCAGTGTGGAGCGGAAGGCCTGAGCAGCACAGCTGATGTATGTTCTAAAGTGTGCTGAATGTCCCGTTGCGGCTGTCTGGTCCTGGATCTCTCTCTCTGGGGCGTGAGTGAATGTGGCCTCTGTGCGCACACACACGTGTGTGTGTGTGTGAGTTTGTGTACACGCAAGCACAGCACGAGGTCTGTCCCGTCATTGCTTATCCCCTTTTGCGCCAACATGCGGAGGAAGAAAGGGGGCTGAATCGTGACTCTCTGTAGAGTTTCAGTCCAGGCCTCTGGAGTTCATATTCGTGTGTGAATGGAGGGTATCTTATCTTTGGGTGTGGACACTGACCTTTACCAGCTGCTGTGTGTCATCAGAGCTCCACGATGGAGGCTGACAGCCACTGTGGGTGTTATTTAGTGCCTTTGCCTTAATTACAGGAGCGTGTGTGTTCTGTGATTTTGATAGTGGGCAGTCTTTGGTGGATTCTGGATCTCTCCAGTAACTGTTTAAACCTTTTAAAGGACCCATATCCAACACGGTTCCCCTGCTTTATTCTTTTCTCTGAGCTCCATGTTTGTGTGGTTCTATGTACCAACAAACAACATTTTCCAACCTCTTTGTTTCCTTTAGTACTAAACAGGCTGTGTTTATTTCTGTGCCTTTAAGAGTGGTACATGTAAATAAGCTCTGCACTGATTGGCTAACACATTCAAAAAGGAGTCCGGGTTGAAACTTGACTTCACAGTGAATGAATGGACTGCCATAGACTCAATAGACAGGTAGATGTAAATATCAGAGTATGTGTGACATTACCAAAACAGTGAATTCAAAATGGGCCAAAGTTAAGCTTAGTCTCCATGGTAGCGGTTCATCTACATCACCAAACTCATTATTACATTTATAACAATATTTTAATGTGTGTAGTAAATGCACTAATAATATTAGCCATATTCTAGCTATATGTAGTCACATTCTACATGGTTCTTGTACTTTACTGCCCATGTAGTCCATTTATGATTATTGGGTGAGTTCATGAAAGGCAGTCAAAATTAATTTTATATTAATAAACAGTTTCAGGCCTCTCTTTCTCTCTCACAGATCAGAAAATTATGTTTTTGAAATACAGCATTATGTTTTTGTCTGAATGCTGTCTGAACCTGAATTGGACCACATTGTCATTGAACTACCTTTATTAGATCATAGACAAATCATATAAATGATTTAAAAAACTTTATTATACTAATTAATAATTTGCTGCCAAAATTGGGTTTTATTTTTTGAATAATTACGTGAATAGGGAGCATGAAGGAAAGAGAGAACATAAAGCGGGGAAAGGCAGGGTAAAAAGTGTGAGATGAGAACCCAAACATGACATCTGAATCAACCCCTACCTAACACATATCTGTAGGAAATCTTTCATGTCTTGGTCTTGTGCCTTTAAAGCTGTTATTAAATAATGCGTAACATGTAATCATAATGTCACATCCTGGCTAGTCCTTTTTTATCTTGTTTCCGGCCTGCCCATGTTTTGTTGTTCTGTCCCAAGCTCCTGTCTCTGCCCTTTTGCCATGCCCAGCACCTTTCCCTTGTTTGTGGCTCCACCCCTTCCCAGGTGTTCCTGGTTAGTCCTTGTGCATGTATACTCCTGGTTGTTGCCTTTGTGCTTGCCTGGTTTTGTCTCTGTTGGTTGTTCTGTTACACGGTTCCTTGTTCTCTGAGTTTTTTCATGTTCTTTTTGTATTTTATTGCTTTGTTTCTGGTTGTTTTGGTCCATAATAAATCAGTATAACTTGCATCCGCATCCTGCCTCCTCATCTGTCTCTTCATTAAGTGTAATATATATATATATATATGTGTGTGTGTGTGTGTGTGTGTGTGTGTGTGTGTGTGTGTATATATATATATATATATATATATATGTGTGTATATATATGTAAATAACCTCTGTTCTAACTAGCTGTTGTGCCTCATTCAAACAGCGATCCAGGCTAAGAGGCTCATACTTCAATGGGTGAAGTCAAATTGATGTTTATGACATCACACTAAATCTAAACCCCATCTACTGAACCTGCAAATGAAGAAATACGTCGATCCAATTCTTTGTTTAGGGACATCACCAAACTGTACCGGACATCAGGCCTCAAGGATCAGGCTTGGAGACCCCTGCTATAGACCATATGGACTGGGCACTTCACAAAATGTGCAGGAAATTAAGTTGTCTATGAGTATGGGCCTTTTAACAGGTGGTCTCGGCTATAATGCAGGGACTACTTAAAACTGGCCATAGTCTATAGGCTGGACTCGAACTCTCTGATCCAGCAGTGTAGTATCCGAAGCCCATGAAGTCCCTGAGCGATGATGGATTTCTAAACAATGCAGTTCATTTTGAAGGCCATGATTCACATGTAAGCACAGATGCACTTGCATGTTCAGGTGACCAAGCAGTGGACGCGGTTGACAAACGTGCATAGGAAGTAACACAGACTAATGCACCCTAAACTCCCTCTAATGCACAGCACATGCCATGAATTCCATGAAACCGGCAGCAGCAGAGGCCATTAGGATGCCTTGCATAAAATCACATAAACCAAATGCATGTTATTGATTGTTCACATCCTTTCCTTCCGCAAATTGTCCATGCTGTCAACACTGCATGCCTGCAGCATTCCTTCTTAAAAGGCCCATTTCACGCAAAACTGATAGAGTTTTTAAATAAAAGGCACATCAACAACGTTTCAAAACACGCTCACTTCCTGCTCTACACAACACATATACGGAAAACAAGCAAGCTAAACAGAAAGACCAATCAGAACAGGACTCATTTACATACATCACTTATAACCCTTTAATCTACTACTGAGGTTTTTGGTAGAGCACATTTTGACTCACTATATATACAATAAGTTAAATTCAACAACTTGTTTTATTTATTTATTTATATATATATTGTCACGCCTCCGCGTCTCCCTGGCTTCTCCGCTCTTCGGGACTCCACTTCCCACAGGGCCACTTTCGATGACGTCATGTCTATGCGCCCCCGTTCGGACTCCGTGATTCGCTCTAGATCGCCCGAGTTTTTACTCCAGCTGTGTCTAATTACTGTCTGTATTTAAGGTTGTGTTTCACGCCGGTTCCCTGCGAAGCTTTGCCAAACGTTGTTTAGCAATCCTGAGTGGTCCTTTCTCGTAGTGTCTTATTCTGGTTTCTGACTCCCTTCGTTCCTCAACTACTCTTTCACCTAATCCCTTTTGCTCGTGCTCTGACTCTACGGTTGTATCTCTGCTTTCTCACTTTGGTTTTCCCCTTTGGTCTTCCCGGTAAACTTGTTTGCCCTCGCTGCTTGTACTATATATATATATATATATTAGTGCCATCTCTACCAATCAGCATAGGCGTGTTAGACTAAAACTACTACTACAGGTCACTGAGAAAAGTTAGCGTATTTTATTGCCAGAAGTTTTGATGAACAGAATTTCCTGGTTTGCATTACCAAACTGTATTATTGTTTTTAATGCTAAAAGTGTCTATGCTGATGTCATTAAAATTGACTTTGTGTTTTATTATTATTGCCCCAAACAATCCAACAAAAAATTCAGTTTTGTTTTACTTGGTGAGGACATTAGAGGATATAAACCAGTTCTGATTCTATAACACTAGATCTTGTCATGCTAATTAGCGCAAATATGCAACATTTTCCACAGGCATTTTTCAGTCATTTATTTGACTTGGCCATTTTCTGTAAAGTGACGCACACAGAGAGCATCGGCATGTACTGCTGTACAGGCCTGTTTTGTTCACACTGCTCAGAGCATTGCACTGCATATCCCCAGCACCTGTTCAGCTGGGATAATCCTACCATTGACATAAACAACATGGAATTTTTCACTCATTCTCTGCACATGGCACATGGGTGCTCGCATGTTGCTATGGAAGTATGTAAGGTTACAGGGATTCTGTTCAGTCTGTCTCTCACTCTTTCTCTTTCTCTATTTAGGCAGTGTAAATAAAAACCTGGTGTTCTGGGGCTTCCATGATAGCTCGCTGCTCCTGCTGTGGTGGGCTGCTAACTCACTCAGTATAGCAATGCTGAGGCTAAACAGTCAGTTCTTCTTCTGGAAATGCTCGTATCTAGTTTGGTAATGGGGTTCTCCACATGTAAACTGAGATCTTACACAAAATGACAAACAGTTCACTCTTTTCTCCAAACCATTGAGGAATTGGGGAAGTTATCAGATTTACAAACACTGTGACTTGTAGTAAAGTAGAGGTATTCTGTTTTTTTTTTTTGTTTTTTTTGTAGGGACCCTCAGAATTTAGATTCGAGACATTCAAGGGGTTTTGTAGGTTAAGTAGGAAGTCCCCCCACCTAGGACCCCAAACAAAGTTCTAAGACTGACTTTTGGAAGTGTTAAGAATGATCCCTGCAGATTTCTTTGAGAAACTGAAAACAGGTTCCCAAAAGGAATAGTGTGTGAGCCCCCTTGGGTGGTGGGGTTGGGTGGTTAATCAGCTTGTGAGGTTTACATCACTTCAGTGTAGTTATTGGGCAGAAGTACAAATGGGTTCAAATCCTGGTCATATACTGGCTGTCTCCCAGAAATGTGCTGTCACATATGATGCAATAAGAAAGTGTGTTCTCAGACAGATTTAGATCAAACTTCTTATTAACAAAAACGTGTGGCTGCTACTAGCGTTAATCACAATTTCAATGTATTATTTTCACATCCAAACATCAAACGATTCCTGTATCTGTCAATGAGACTTCTGCACCTCTCAGCAGGTATTTTGGCCCACTCCTCATGAGCAAACTGCTCCAGTTGTCTCAGGTTTGAAGGGTGCCTTTTCCAGACAGCATGTTTCAGCTTCTTCCAAAGATGCTCAATGGGATTTAGGTCAGGGCTCATAGAAGACCACTTCAGAACAGTCCAGTGTTTTCCTCTTAGCCATTCTTCTGTGTTCTTGTGTGTTTTGGGTCATTATCCTGTTGCAAGACCCATGACCTGCTTTCTGACACTGGGCAGCACATTTCTCTCTAGAATTCCTTGATGGTCTTGAGATTTCATTGTACCCTGCACAGATTCAAGACACCCTGTGCCAGATGCAGCAAAGCAGCCCCAGAACATAACAGAGCCTCCTCCATGTTTCACAGTAGGGACAGTGTTCTTTTCTTGATATGCTTCATTTTTCCGTCTGTGAACATAGAGCTGATGTGCCTTGCCAAAAAGTTCCATTTTTGTCTCATCTGTCCATAGGACATTCTCCCAGAAGCTTTGTGGCTTGTCAACATGTAGTTTGGCAAATTCCAGTCTGGCTTTTTTATGTTTTGTTTTCAACAATGGTGTCCTCCTTGGTCGTCTCCCATTAAGTCCACTTTGGCTTAAACATCAACGGATATTGCAATCTGACACTGATGTTCCTTAAGCTTGAAGTTCACCTTTAATCTCTTTAGAAGTTTTTCTTGGCTCTTTTGTTACCATTCGTATTATCCGTCTCTTTGATTTGTCATCAATCATCCACATCCAGGGAGGCTGGCTACAGTCCCATGGATCTTAAATTTCTGAATAATATATGCAACTGTAGTCACAGGAACATCAAGCTGCTTGGAGATGGTCTTATAACCTTTACCTTTAACATGCTTGTCTATAATTTTCTTTCTAATGTCCTGAGACAACTCTTTCCTTTGCTTCCTCTGGTCCATGTTGAGTGTGGTACACACCTTGTCACCAAACAGCACAGTGACTACCTGTAGCCCTATATATAGGCCCACTGACTGATTACAAGATTGTAGACACCTGTGATGCTAATTAGTGAACACACCTTGATTTAACATGTCCCTTTGGTCACATTTTTCAGGGGTACCATCATTTTTGTCCAGGCCTGTTTCAGGAGTTTACTTTTTTTAAATAATTCTGTTGAAGCTTGGTTGAAAAGCAATGTCTGACTTTCATTTGTTAACCGAGGGGTACCAACAATTTTGTCCATGTGTGTATATATATGCATGTGTGTGTGTGTGTAAAGATAGGCAGATTATTTTCATTTTCATTATTAAGGTATTCATAATTTGAATACATTTTCTGAAAACTGACTGAACATCACATTGATTTATCAGTCAACTCAAAGTAGCAGTTCTCTTAAGTATTGGTCTAATAATCTAATGAATCTACCTAAAATAGTAATAACTTTGAGAGATATGTAAGATATCGCAATGTGTATGATTTTTTTGTTTTACACATTCCAGGCTGAAGTAAAATTATAACATAACGTGAGAATGGGAGGTAAGTACCACTTTGTGACAGAAGAGGTGTTAGTGAGTCACTCTAGAATGGAGTCTGCAACATTAGTGGATGAAAAAAAAGCACTGCCTGTTATTGGTAATAAAACACGTCCAAAAATAAAGAAAACAAGAGACAAACAGAGCAGGACAACAAGAGTTACCACTGGTGCTGCTTTCCACTGACGGGAAGGTCTGGAGGAGGAAAGGGAAGTATGAGGTTGACCTCGCAACTATTCTCCTGACTGGTAAGTAAATAGTGAGAGGGGTGAAGAGGGAGGAGGTGGGACCATATGGAGTATGAATTTAACAAACTGTGTCATTGTAAATTTTGATCCTACGTTATTTTAGAACTAGTCTCATGCTAGCAAATGATGGTTTACCCTTGTATATTGTATTATTCTTTAGCTGGGCATGTACAAAGTATCCTCCTAACATGTACAGTAACTGTATTCTATATATATATATATATATATATATATATATATATATATATATATATATATATTTTTTTTTTTTACACACACATATATACATACATACACACACACACACACACACACATATATATATATATATATATATATATATATATATACACATTTATATCGAAATAAATAAATAAAGAGTGAATATTAAAATAAGTATATCGTGTAGACTATAGTATTAATCTTTACAAGCAGGGTCACAGCATAAGTGTGAGGTCCAGGTAAACACGGTGGTGTTACAGCACACCGACGCCCCATCCCACCCCCACCCCCTCCGCGCGCAGTGTCGTTCCCGTGAGCTCGTGTGGTTTTTCCTCCCTCCAGAGCGGAGGACTGTATGCTGAGGGTCCCTCGCGCGCACACTCTGCTCTTTTCACAACTCTTTTCACGACGTCTGAGCGGAGGGCTGCGCTGCTTTAACTCGCAGAGCGCGCTTGCTTCGCCTCGCCCCCTCCGGGCCAGTGCGTCCAGCACAGCTGATCGAGCGTTTGGAGCAGAACTTCAGCCGCGCTCGCGCGTGTGTGTGCGGGTTCGCGCTGCTCCCCCCTCTAAAAAAACTTCTCGCCATGAAGTGCTCGCGTTCCTGCTACGGGCCGGCACGTCTCGCCGAACTTCTCCTGACCCGCTGATACAGCGTGAGCGGCTGGATCATGACCGTGCGCGCGCGTCTCTGCTCTCGCGGCTTAGCGCTGCGCTGAAAGCTCAACTTTCCTCGCGCGCCGATCGAAGCCATGGCTTTAACCAACGGCGCAAAGTGACTTTTCGCGCGCGCTCGTCCGACTCTTTAACGATCACAAAGCGGAGGGAGTTGTAGGACTCGCTCGTGCTGGGCAACCCGGTCGCGCGCGAACCCCTCCTTTCCCCCCACTCCCATAAATCTCTCGGACGCTTATGGCGGAGTTTTATTTGCCCGGTTGAGGCTCTGTTTCCGCACAGCCATGCTGGGAAGCCCCTCCAATAACGGCGGCGTGAGGATGCTGGCCCCACCGGGCCCCGGCGACGACAGGCGCGTGGAGTTCGTGGCCCTGGCCGCCGTGCACGCGGAACGGAGCGAGCCGTCGAGTCCGGAGCGCGCGCAGCCGCCCTCGCAGCGCACGGGGTTGCTGGGAACGCCGCTGCCAGCGCCGCCGGGAGCGCGCGCCTCCGCCTCGGCGTCCAGCAAGCGTTACAGGAGGCTGCAGAACTGTCTGTACAACGTGCTGGAGAGGCCGCGAGGATGGGCCTTCATCTACCACGCGTTCATGTGAGTCACCTCTCATCAGCAGCCTGGAAGAGTTCAGCTCTGCCGCTCACTCTTTACTCTGCTACTGTGTGTTCCGGAGAAGTCTCGAGTCAGATGAGGTCCTGAGTTTTACTCTGGCAGAGCAGCTACTGAGCAGAGCACCTGCTTCGCCCTCACCTGCAGGCACGAGGCTGAAATCTTATTCGAATTCTCCCTTCCACCTTAAAAGGTGCAGTAGTGACGTTCTGGCGCCCGTGCGTTTAAGGTGGAATGGAAAATGAAAATAAGAAGCTGCTGAAGTGTTATAAAGTGTTGGCTTGTAGGCAGCGTAGCCAGTAAGTAACAACTGAAGTAGAAGTAAATAAAATGATCTATGATCTATTAAGTTCCTCCAGAACTGCAGCAGAACCCCTCAGTATGCTCAGCATCTGTAAGAACCGGACCTGAAGTTTCATATGCTCCATTCTCTCCTTTACAGAGGTCCAGAGAGGCCATCAGTGAGTTATCACTTTGAGATCATTTCATCTGGAGGTCATGACTTAATCATGACTTGCAATCTCAAGTTTTGATCCTGAGAAAGCTTTGCTATTTTGAGATCACAAGAACAATAAGTTGTAATCTCAAGGTAGCTACTTTCTTATGCTGATATCACAAGAAAAACACACTGTGATCTTGAGAAAACAACTTTGTTTGGTTTGTTCATTAGAAAAATAAGTTGTGGTCTTGAGAAAGGTGGTCTTTATTTTATGAGATCACAAGAAAAAAATATTTTCAATCTCAAGAAAACTACTTTTGTTATCTAGAGATCACAAGATAAATGAGTTGTGTTCTTAAGAAAGCAAATTTGGTTTTCTTGAGATTACAAAAAAATTAAGTCTTGGGAAACGAGCGGTGTGATCTTGAGAAAACTTGAGGTCACAAGGTAAATTAATTCATGATCTCAAGATAACAATCTAGAAAATAATAACTACCTCATGACCTTCTGAACCTCCTTTAGTGTCGCCTTGGTTTTAGGAAAAGTGGTTAAGCGGTGAGGGTTGTAAACAACAGCAGCATGTCCACAGATCAAAGAGAAAAGGATTAAGAGGAATTTCAGGCCTAAAGATCTGATCAAATGTAACTAGGAACCTTTCTATCCCGGTGTACTTATAGAGCCGGGTCATTCAGAAATGTACAGATTGGTCTGCACGTTAGTGTGGAGCGGAGGAAGCCTAACTGATTATTACCCTCCTTTGCTGGAAGTCAGTGGCACTTTGGTAAATGAAAAATCCCCAACTGCTCCACCTTGAGCCTTATGCATTTTCATAACCCCTGTCTGGCAAAGCTAATCAAGTTTTCACTTCCTGCTTAACATTTTTTGAGGTGTCTGCTGATGTTTTGAATCAGCACCTCCCTTTTAAGAGGCGTGTGGAGTGAATGAAAAGAAACAAAGCAGAAAGGCTCGGACAGACCACACTAACTCAGCTCTTCGCTTGGCTTTTAACTATATAAGAGAGTGGATTAACACGGTAAAGCTCCAGCCTGTTTACACAGTTACTATATAAAGAATATTACTGTACACTTCTGCAGTGATACTGGCAGCACAGTGAGCATCTACATTCTGTAAACCTGTAAACGAAAGACCTGTTTACCTGACCTTACACACATTACAGGCACCTACAGCAGTCTTTCACCAGTGTGTCCAAATTACAGTCTATAATTCAGTCCTGGAGTCATTAAAAGCTGGGAAATGGTTAACTCTAGAGAAACTAATTCAGTTTAGTTCAATTTCATATAGTTCAAGTTTAATGCCATTATACCAAAACAGTGTGTGCAGTATAGCAAAAACACGATCAAGCTACTGTTCCTGTGCAGTAATGAGTGAATAGCTAAATTAGTAATTAACGACAGAGACACAATATAATAAATGCATAAACACTGTATATATATACACACACACACACACACACACATACATATATGTATGTATATATATATATATATATATATATATATATATATATATATATATATACACATATATATACATATATATTTATATAAGATATTTATGTACATATATATTTATATATAATATTTCTATACATATATAAAACAATTCTAACTGTTCAAGTATCTCTAGAGCATAGCACGCACAGCACACCACTCCGAATGACATTGTTTAGATCTCTGCCATTAAATTAGGTAGATGTTCTGAAAACTTGGTGTTGCTCCCCTGTGACACTGTGAAGCAGGCGGTAGCCTAAGGTCTGTTTTAATGTGATATCTTCACTGTCCAATGAGAATCATGTATTTCCATGTTTACTGTTGATTTCCTGATGAATGGACCAACAGAAGTCACGTTGTCTAATCGTTGTCTAATCACCCTGACTAATATTAAAGTTAAAGTAACTTTAAGTTTTCGCCCCTCTCCTGTAAAGTTGCCATTTTGGAGATGCTTGTTTTTCTCTGGACAGTGATATATGAAAAACCCATATCCCACATTTTTCTTGAAATTAATTCCATCCCCCTGAAGTCCACTTACTGAGTATGGCATTTCACAACCTCACAATATCCCTTAGCATTAAACAGGCTCTTATTGGCCATTTAGAACTGGTGTATGTAAATTAACGCTGTTCTGATTAGCTGTCCTGTATTGTGCAGACCAGGCTGAAACCCAGGCTCAAATTGGTGGGGCTAAACTGCTGAATGCAGGAAAATGGAGTTTTCCACAATGTGGGCCCTTTAACCACAAGACACACTTCTGATTGGGAAGTCAAAAGATGTAAAGGGCAAAATGCTTTCAATGTATCTTTGGGCTGAAGTAACCACAAGGACTGCTGGGACGCTCTGCCCCGTGTGCCCAATAGTCCTGGATACCTTAATGCTCACTTCTTCAAAATACTCCGCAAACAGCAGCATAAGGTAGTGACTGTAAACTCTGATCATTTAACCCCTTTTACAGCCACCTGGAGTATCTGAGAATAGACAGCAGTATGAATGTAGCTTAAGGAGCTCCGTGTGAGGTGGATCACAGTGTCTGTTGTGCAAATATGGCCTCCTTGGATTCATATTGTGTTCTTCAGGTAAGTTTTAAGGTTGATGTGACTCCTTCGAATGCTACGGCCTGCCGCTTGAGTCTTCTACACCGTATAGAGTTTCTACACCTTTGTTCTCCTTTCCTCCGCCTGGCACACTTATCAAAGCAGAGCGATTTAGATTGTATATCAGTCAGCAGTTACTGTACATTTCAGCGGCCTATTAGGATCATGTCTGCTGCAGTTAAGAGCATATCAATCTGAGATGGCATAAACAGAGCGAGGGCTGGCATGCACGAGCGAGAGTGCAAATGTAGTCCACTGCAAACATTTAAGTCAGATGCAAAGCAATGTGACATAGTGTCGGGTAGCTAACTGTTATTACCATTATGGAGGTGAAACCTGATCGCAGCACAGTGCATGTGTTTATTATCGTATATGACCTGAAGTCCTCCAGCAAGTAAACATCATTTATGCTCTGTGAATTACTGCAAGGGTAAACAGGCGCCTTGATTATTTTTCATTCACAAGTGCAACACATAGCTGTTATGCTCTCAGTTTCCCTCTATGATCTCCACACAGAGAGCTTATCAGCCTCTCCCACACCCAAAATCCGTCCTTCATCTAACGCAGCACGCTCTCTCACTGAGAAGCACAGCACGGCCCAAATCAAGGCTGCTGAGATTCTTCTAATCAGAACTTTTAATGGATTCATTTTTGTAGTTTTCAGTTTACAGTGATTAACTGCAGGATTGAGGTTGTTAGACACAGGCGCAAAAAAGCATTCTAAAGGGAAACGAAATCCGGAAATATTCAATAAATATACGGCTGTTCAGAAGTCAGAGACCACCTTTATGTATTCCATGTCCAGTCACATTATGTACGTGTTATACTTTTATCTGGCTCCAGAGTACAATCTGAATATTTATCAGAAAATGGTGCAACAACTAAACAGGGTTTATCACATTGCCGTGATTACAGCTGGTTGTTTTGACCGGTAATTGAACAGTTAAAAGGTGGTCTCTGACTTTTCCATAGTACTGTAATAACTGACCTACTCTGCTAATAGTAGTCTATGGTTGGCAGCATTATCACATAATGGGGACCTATTACACTCATTTTCACTGTTCACAATTTTATACCTGGAATCTACTAGAACAGATTTATGTGTTTCACTATTCCTGAGAGCTCCTGTGTGTTTAAGCCTTGCTTTCCAATGAGCCCAGTGTTCTGTGATTGGTCAGCTCCCCTGAGTCTGGTAGAAGAAGTTGGTAGGTCTACCTTCACAAGCTAGACACGTTTTAGAGCGGTCGGAGTGTTATGAGATGACATCACCTTGTAACAGAGAAAAGGGCGGGCAGCTGAGAAAAGTGGTATATTGGACACAATATAACAAAGGCATAAACACTGTATATATATATATATAGGTTATATATGTAATATTTATATACATATATAAAACAATTCTGACTGTTCAGGTATCTGGTTTGAGGTGGTTTCTGTGGGACAGTTTCTCTCTGTCTCTCTGTCTGAAGTGTACTTAGATCCTTTATTACTTTGCAGAATGTTTACATGTACAAAAAGCTATAACACACTAAAGTAAAGGAAACACACAGAAAAGCTTAATAGGTCCCCTTTAAAGCATCAGCCCAGAATTCAATGGATGTGTGTCATGATATGCACGGATATCAGACATTTTATAGTGGTTTTGAAAGTGACTCAGCCAGTGCGATTTTATAACCGGATAACCTGGGAATATTGTATCCCCTCCAAAGAAGGATTCATTAAGGAGCCAGATTTTACTCCTTACCCCAAATCCACTAAATCAGTCAACATATCGTCGCATATCTCCACTTTTGTCCATTTTGACTTTTATGCATCATTTGAACACATCAGTTGCTGTTTACACTGAGTGAGAATCTCATGATGAATGGACCAAGAGAAATGGCATCAAAGTGTTTGGAAAGACGTCTGGTTCCATTGACTTACATTAAAGTTAAATGAGGTTTTTGGCCTCTCCTGTAAAGTTGCTATTTTGGAGATGCTTGTTTTTCTTTGTACAGTGACAGTATGTTTAGTGTCCAAAGTTTGTTTTACTGGTCTTCCTTCATTAGAGACCTAACACTTGTATGATGTTAGCCATGTGGTTCAGGTGTAAAGCTGAATGAATACTCTGGACAGTAGAAGGACTCGGCTGATAGTTTGAAACAGTTTAAAGTTTGAAATAATTTGAGAGCTTTGAACCCTAAAGCCCTATATTTGCTCCCACAATGAAGTTTGTCATAGGCATTTCTGAATAACAAGTCCTGAGATTAGTAATGGAACGATGTGCCTGAAGCCTGAAGGTTAAATGATGAACTGCTCATGTGGTCATCTTCTGGTGTAACTAGATTCTACACATCCGTGCTAAATTAAACTGCTGTGTAAACTTGATTCCTCTTAATTATACGGCTCTGTAAACTTTCAGTCAGTCTAGCACAGGCGCATGCAGACAGTGCTGATTATCATTGCCTCTGAGATCTACAAGGCGCTGCTGATGCTGACAGCTCAGATGCTACTGGATTGTCTGCTCAGAGAGACAGATTTTCAGTTATATCTAGGCTTAGTCACAGCTGGTTGCCCACCATGTGTTGGTAGCTCAGACTGTATGGTGGTGGTCAGTGTTACTAAGGGGTCTTGCCCTTTAGCCGTGAACAGAAAGACTTCTGTCTGCGGTGCTTCACCCAGCAGAGTTTAAACAAGCACTGCTGTCTGTCACCAGCTGTTTACATCAGAGGGAAACCCAAGAGGGGACAGCATTCTCTCTCTCTCTCTCTCTCTCTCTCTCTCTCTCTCTCTCTCTCTCTCTCTCTCTCTCTCTCTCTCTCTCACCCATTTGTTTGTCTCCTTCTCTCGCTCTCTTGTTTTCGTTCTGTCTTTCTCTGTGTCTCTTGCTTTCTGATGACCTCTAATTCTCACTGTATCTTCTTTTCTCATTCTTCTTTCTTTCTTTTACTATCTTTCTCTCTCTCTCACTCGCTCGCTCTCTCTCAGCCATTGTCTGTTTCTCCCTGTCTTTCATTGTTTTTGTTGCTCTCCCTTTCTTTCACTCTGTCGCTTTCTCTCTCTCACGCTCTCATTTTCTTATTCTCTTTTTCTTACTATCGCTTTCTTTTGCTTTATTTTTCTTGCAACCTCTCTATACTTCTTCCTCTTTTCTTTTATTGTTTTCTTTCAGTTTTTTGTCTTTTAATCCACTGTTGCCCTTTAAGTCTTTTCTTTCTCACTCTTTAATTCTCTCTTTCTTTCTATGCTTCTCTTTCACTCTTGTTTCTCTCGCTCTCTCTGTCTCTCTGTCTCTCTCTCTCTCTCTCTCTCTCTTTCTCTCTCTCTCTCTGATATGTGTCTTTCTCGTTCTTTCTCTTGCTTTCTTTCCCACTGTTTTCTCTGTTAGTCTCTTTTTCTCTCTCTTTAATATCACTCTCTCACTTTCTTGCTTCCTCTTGCTTTTTTCTCACTCTTTCTTATTCTCTTTTTCACTCCCACTGTTGGAACAAAAGCCTCATTTCAAAATAATTAAAAAAATATTTAAAAATAATACAGCAAAATAATAATTATTAATGACTTACAGTATGTTTCATTACATTAACTTACACTGAAAGTCTTGTTTCTTGAAAGTGACCATTTCAGGACAGCAGTGGCGATCTGTGTCTCCTTCCGTGATGCCCGTGCTGAGCAGTGTAGCTCCACGCTAAAAGCATTGTGATGTGCTGTTTGAATTATTTCTCATGAAACTTTAGAGCTGCTTTGGGTGGAAACGTCTACAAGAACTCCAAGCATGCTCGCTCCATGCCCGTGTGGCTCCTGTGGTGTTAGGAGCTTGTGTTGGCATTAGTTGAGAAGTTGTCAAGGCTGCTTTCCTTTTAAAGCTCTCGTGTTTCAGACTCTGTCACCGCTGCTCCGCACCCTGTATCACGCAAGGACCATCGCACGAACACCACCATATGATGCTCCAACAAGTGCCTGAGCAGACTCTCCAACAGTTACGACAACATTAACACTACAGTGTTTTTAGAAACCAGAGCTGTAGAAGTCTGAACTCATTCCAGCTCATGTGGTGTGACTGAGCTGTGCACTTCTCTTCTCACAGCGATTCGATTACAGGTCTTTGGGAAATGATAAAGTGCATCATGAATTCTCTGACTTTAACACAATTTATTTCAGACTATTTAGAATTATTTTTACAAATACTTCTTACAAAAAAAACATCTTATTCTTCTTCTAATTATTATTATAAATATTATTATTATTACACTATTATTATTAGTTGCACCCAGAAGACATCAACCAACAGGAATAAGGTAGGCCTGACATTGTGAGACATGTGAATGGTTCAAAGTTTCATGCCCCAAGAACAGGCCTTATCTCAGTACCCAACTGACCCAACAGCCACAATTGCATTCAGTGAGCAGTGATGATCTCCATGCTTCATCCTGTTAGTGCCAGCACCGTTGGCAGATGGCTGCACAATGCAGGACTCCATGCACGCAGGGCGCTACAAAGACAGCCCATTACACCACGTCACTGTCGCCGTAGACTGCAATGGTGTCGTGCCAGACTGTCAGGGAGTGACTCAGAATGGCAGCCGGTCATCTTCAGTGACAAGTCCTGCTTTTATGGTCTCTGGTCACCTAGCTGTACCTACGTCCAGGCTTTCCTCTATGGGTGGCAGGTCGTTTAGTGTTGCTGCCCCCACACTCTGGAACTCCCTACCTTCATCTATACGCACCTCACCCTCTCTTTCCGTCTTCAAAACTCACTTAAAACTTAATTTTTTTATTGTTTGTTTCTTTGGTTATTTTTGTGTTTGTAAAGCGTCCTTGGGTTTGTGAAAGGCGCTATAGAAGTATAACCCATTATTATTATTATTATCATTATTTTATCTTGGTGGAGACGACCAATGTATCTGTGTGTGGAGGCACCGGGGTCTGCACAAATCCCTGACTGAAAATGTGTATGATGTTATTATACCTGTATGCAATCAGACTTCCTCATGATTTAGATAATCCCCAGCACGTTCAATAATGTTGAGGTCTGGACTCCAGGCTGGCCACCAGCTTCTTTCTTTGATGGCCAAGTTTTCCTCTGTTATTTACTTTCCTCAGTAACAGTTTCTTGACATCTACGCTACATTTCAGACTCCTGGCATGCTGGAAGCACAGAAGCGGACCCAGTGACTCCTGTAAACTCTTGGGATGTTTTCAGAGTGAAGCTTGATTTTCTCCTCTCTCTTAAAGATGAAAGCTTTATGGAGTGTTTATCTAAACATTTATACTTGTGTTTGTGGAAAAGACCTGAGTCCTTTTTATACAGCTCTGTGTAAAAGTTAGAGACCACCCTTTATTTATTCAACTTCTAGTCAAAACTGCCAAGTTATCCATTTTTCAAGAGCTGTTTTCCCAGGAGATGCAAAGAGATCCACTTACAAAGAGACGGGAAAAATCAAAAGGAAGTACATGTTAAACAGTTATACCGAACCTGGAACTGAAATAATGATTAAAAGATATAAAGAAAGTAGGGCTCAGAACAAGACCTGGCAGACCACCAAAACCGTCGCTGTCAGGTAAACCTCAACTCTTGTCAAGAAGTCACTGTGTTCACATCTGTCCTTCCACTGTAAGAACCGAACTCCAAACAATAGGTCTGAAACTCACAACAGCTGTGGCATGTTATATTAATTTGTTAAGGCTTCCCTGTCATATCTCCTTGGCGTGGCTTTAAGGGTGGTCGTTGTAAGGATGTGCTCACGTGTAGTCCTGTGTCATGCAGCTGTCTGTGGTGCTGGTACTAACAGGATTGCTCATGTAGGGTATCACTTGTCCGAATGTCCGCACTTGTGGCGGTTGGGTCACTCTACACATCCCTCATCGTCTCCCAGATCCCTCATGTTGCTGGAGCATGCTTTTTCCTATCCACTGTTGCCAGCAGCCTGCTATGGTATCCACACGACTGGTGTGGTGCACAATAGGTTAATATAACAATCCTGCGACCCCTCTCAAACCCTTCCAAATGCTCAAATTGCAGACTTTGCTTGTAGCCACAATGGAAAGGATTTGCAAAAGGACAACTATCTATAGTCATTAAGATAGGTAGAGTGATAAGGCCTGGCTTTGCTAAGGTCACATATGTGGAAACTTAAGTGTGGAACTTCATTCACATGTCTCTTAAGGTCAAACCTACCCACCAAGTTTCATTCCCGTCTGTTTATTCCTTCTGGGCCCAGCTATTTGTAGTTTTGACCGGGTTGAGTCCGGAGTGGTCTCTGACTTTTCCACAGTTCTGCAAAACCAGACCCAGTACGTGAGATTTTGTCGTGACAGACGATACTCATGGCTTTGCTCGCAAGTGCATGTTAGCGGTTGGAATTAGCTCCCTTAAATATGAACTGTGCTCTGGCAGAGCTTTGAGCTGTGAGGCTATGAAGTGAAGAGTCTCTTGATCACTTAATCGGGTCTGCAATTAAGCACAGAGTGTAAATGTCTCCGCCGCTTAATTAGGCCTGTGAGTGGGGAGCAGCTGGAGGGGGTCTTCTTCTCTCAGGGTGTTGCTTTTTGGCACGACTGCTGGAACAGGAAAGATGAAGTGGCTGTTTCATCATGCTAGCCCAATCCCCCCTCTTCCCCCCACCCTCCCCTGAGTTTCAGCTGTTGCATGAAAAGACTGAGCTTCTCACGATGTCGAGCATGTCCTTCAAATTAAAGGCATCCATGAGGCGAGATGGCCCGTGTTTTGACTAAAGCTCCTGCAGTGAGACTGAAACAAAGTACTCAGTCCTGTGAATTTAGATGGGGCGAAAGTGATGTCGTTAACAGCAGATCGTGCCGGGAACACCTGCTGTTCTTCCAGAAAATCCACCGCTGACAAATTCCGCTGGTCGTGAACCTGATACATTGCTAGGGCATGAGTGGGAGTCTTGACGTGTCAGGAGGGTCTAAACAAAGGCCTGGCAGCCTGTAAAGGGGACACATCTTTTACATAAAAAGGCACCACATTTTTCACCCTAGAGATTCCCGGCCTGTACAGCACGTAGGCATCTAGAGTAGTGCCGGGAAGTTTTCACCTCGGTCCAACATTGATGTTTAGAGTGTCTAGAATGTGAGAGCTTGTTCTGTAAACTGAGCAAATGCCTGCAATACAGCTTGAGCAAGATCAAAACTCTGGCCTCTGGCCTCATCTGGTTCCACTCACGCCACATATAGAAAATCACATGGTGACTTCAACTGACCCTTAACATTCAAGGCCTCTGCTGGGTTTCCTACTGTCCCTCACACTATAGAAGGCTGTAAAAGTGAGTGGTGGAGCTAAGCGCTCTTGAATAGCTAGACAAAAGCCTTATGGAATCCCAAGTGGAGCAGGATGTAATGTCTCTGCTCTTCCCCTGATACCTGCTCTTATGCCCTGGACCAAGTGTGCCTCACCCCAGTCTGACCAAAGGGCTGACCCACAGTGCCCTGAAATGGAATAGGGCACTCTTAAGTGACCATAGCATGAATAAGTAAGAGTTAAAAAAGCGCAAACTGCTGTTCGTTGGAGTATGCTTTTACTCACTATGGTTACTGTATAATAGCTTATAGCTTTAATATCTTCATAGAAAATTAGGCACATAAAAAAAATTAAATATATATATATATATATATATATATATATATATATATATATATAAATATACATATATATAATATTTCAGTGTTATTACTAGATTGCAAACCAGACTAGTCACATTACGCATTCGTTGTCGCGCTGACAAATTTAGACTGATATTTGCAAATAATTGAGTTGCACATACAAGAATAGTGTCTCTCAGTATGCCATCAGGCCACTACGTTTGCTAACATGCCTGAAGTCTCAGAATGGAGTTGTAGACTGTCCTGTGATACTCTATCCCATCTGGAATATTCTCACACATTTCCTGCAGATTTTGTTGTAGGGTGTAGGTGGAGTGACACCAGGTTTTCTGGACATGTCACAACAAACTATACATCTTGGCGCTGACCACGGTGCCTCCACTCACAGATTCATTCCACCAAGACAATAGTGGGACCCATCTCTAAAGGTGACCAGCTGCCATTCTGGGTCACTCCATGCCAGTCTGGCTAGACACCATGCGGTGATGGTGACATGGTTTTAACAGCAGTCGTTGTAACTGGTCGTGAATGTAGTCCTGCGTTGTGCAGCCGTCTGGTGCTGGTACTGGATGATTCATGAAGGCATCACTGCTTGCTGAATGTCTGCGTGACTGTTGGGCCAGTCAGATACAGCAATAAGCCCCGTCCTTAGTCGCGTCACATGCACGGCCGAGCGTGAACGTGAATCATTCGTAAGTCTCACAATGTCAAACCTGCCTACCAAGTTTCATTCCTGTCAGTTGGTGTCTTCTGGGTGCAACTATTGTTTTGATGATGAGTGTACATACATGGTACACTTACTGTACTCTACATGGTGGACAGAGAAATTCTTTGAATGGAATCCTTTTGGATATCGGATCCATTTCTAAACTTCAGCCAGAAATAACTGCGAGCCCAGAAGTCCTGGTGCGTCTCTCAAAGTGCTGCTCACATCACTTGAATTTGAGATTCAAAAAATATAAAAAAATGAACACATGCTCACTCAGTACAAACGCAGCCTCGTAGAGGAACTGCGCACACAAGAGAGGCCTTAGTGCTCGCTGGGCTGTTATGCTCTTTAATAATGCATTGTTTGTGCTTTTAAAGAAATTACTCAGCAATCACAAATCCGATCAGCGTAGGACCCTCTTCTCTGGGAAGGTCATTGATTTTCCAGCGGGGTGGCAAGTGCCTCGTCAGGTCCGGCCCAGGCTTGATATTACCCAGGGATCCGTGAGCCAGAGGGTCATCGTCAGGTGACACTCTGTGCGTGTTTACCAGACTCCAGCATTAATAGTCCCTTAACGAGCAGACACAGTCAGACATTGCACTACCTTATGAGTGCTTTGCAGACATTTGGGCGTTTAACCCCAATCTGCCAAACCTGATCCAGTTCATTATCTCCTTCAGAAGTCCTTGATTGACTGGCCTCAATGCATTACTATTGTAAAGTGGGATATGCTGTTGCAGGCTGGGAGTTAACTCTCCAGGAAAGTACACCTCCAGGAAGAGGGCGGGTGACCACTACAACCTTACGTCCACACTGGGAACTATTCAGGAACCTTTTAAGAGTGTGAGCTTGTTATTCAGCCATTAAAGGTGGCTATTAGTGAGCATCTACTGGGCATGACAGTGAGATAAATGCCTCCACAAATGAAATGATAAAATATGCAGTTTTCTTCTTGGTAGCTTATGAAAGTTGCTTCAGTGTTTGCTAAATGGCCTTACACCTTTTATGACATGCTAGGGCTTATTATTTAGTAGATTAAGTTTTTGCAACTCCCCATGTAACTACCCATGAGTCATTGCATGGGTATGAATTATGAATTACTCAATAACAGCATGTGTTAAGCAACTTAACTTAGTCCATAACTTAGTTCGTAACCTGGCTGCTATGAAAATGTTACAATCTTTTCAATCTAGTAACATTTTATTTGAAGTTATATTTTTTATTATTTTATTTAAAAAGACATTTCTTTTTTAAAGTGGACCTGTTATGATTTTCCAGGTTTTCCTTTTGGCTTTAGTGTATTGTGGAGCTTTTTGTGCATGTAAACATTCAACATTATAAAGGCCAAAGAACCAGCCAGAGGTAAAACTCTCTCCCTCTGAAACCACTTTTTCCAGCTGTTTGAAATGGCTCATTGGAATTCCATTTACATTTCTGGCATTTAGCTGACACTCTTATCCAGAGTAACTTACAAGGAGTCTTGCCCAAGGACTCTTATTGGTGTAGCACAGCATCACCCAGAACAGGATTCGAACCCCAGTCTCCCATGTGTGGTGGTGGGTAGTGGTGTTATCCGCTGAGCTACACCAACCACAACCAAATTCCAGCCCCCTTCTCAGTTACAAGATGACATCATCACCCAACACAATCCAAATGGTCCACCTACTGGCAAGCTTGGCACGCCACACACAACATAATATAATGTCCTGCTCCAGTCTAGCTTGTGTTTGGGCAGAACTTGCAGCGTTATTCCAGTCGGGTGGCTAACCTATCAGAGCGCACTGGACTCATCGGGAGAAGGGGCTTAAAGACACTGGAGTTCCATCAGAGCATTTCAGTCAAATGGGGAAACGGAAGGACAGTTTGAGAAAAATACTGTGTTTTGGGAATATTTAGGCTTTCAGAAACACCAAATCACTGTGTCAGCTGTGTAGTCACAAGAGTTAGCAGTGGAATAGAAATGAGAGAAGTGTAAACTGAAGGGGTTAAAATTTTACCTTTAAAACTTTAACCTTTAAAACTTTAACCTTTTAAACTTTAACCTTTTAAACTTTAACCTTTTAAACTTTCTGTTCTATCTAGGATGGCTTTCATACCGTATCCACTGAAACATGTCCCGGATTCCCAAAATTAGGAACAAGCCATCTACCTACCCTGTTATTCCTCTCTCCGACCCTTTAGAGCAGCTTGTTTGACTCATGTCTGAACCTCCATGCATTCAAGGCAGATTTTCCAGTGTGCATGTGTATTTTCTCCGGCGTGTAACGCCATGCCATCCTGCCATATTAACGTATCCCACCATTTAACTTTTTTACGATACGATCAGGTGAGGTCAGTGAAGATGGATTCTGTTTATGAGAGCATCAGCTTAAACCCTCATTATTTATAGATGGAGGAAGAGATGGACCGCAGCGCTCTCTCCACAGCTCCTGTCCACACAACAGGAGATGATACACAGCCTGTCAGACACAGGCATGGTCCAGACCACCGGCCAGCTACCCTAATGAGCCTTGAATATCACGCCAGCCCGAAGGGTCAGCCTGCCGAGGCGGTGAATTACAGGTGTGTGAGTTTGGTGGGGGGTGGGGGTGTAGTACGGAACGCTCAGGTCAGTGGAGTTGAATGTGTCACCTGAAAGCCTATAAATACGGGAGAAGTGCTCTTAACCCACGCAAGCTTGTGCTGACTCTACTGCTCTCACTCAGACTGAGACTCCATCACGATCCCCCCAACCGGCACGATAGTGTAGAAGTGGGCTTTAATGGAACTGAACTGCCTGTAAATCTGCTTCCTGTTTTTGCTGTTATTTAAGCGTTCTTAAACAAGACTGACACATCATGTCTGGCACTTTCTGGTTGTGACTAACCACTGGAATATGCAGTTTGTACAAGCATAAATCATTTTATATGAATTATTCTAAACGTTTGTGGATTTTGACGATATTCTATTGTGTTATTCTGTATATTTTATATTTCTCAGTTTGAAATTGTTGTTTATTAAGTTTATTTTGAGAGTATTTAATTTTTTCCATACATAAAATGCCAAATCATCTAACTATACAGGCAGACAAGCTCACCGGACAAAAGATTAGTCACCTATCACTGAAACGTACCTTAATAGTCTTTAACACCTCCACAAGAACCGATAACATCTGAGATACGATTTTGCTTGGACTAGACAAGTTTCTGGATATAGGCCACATCACTGTTCAGACACTCTTGCATCAAAGACATGCGAGGAGAGTTTCCTGTAGACTGGGATTTTAGCCACTGCTGGTAACCCCGTACGACTGTACGCTTCCATACACCTGCAGATTCAGCTACATCCTTCACACTATGGCCTTTAGCACGCTCAAATGCAGTCACTCCTTTTAAGCCAATCATTTCCCAGACATGGAACGAGACATTCCCTGCACTCTACCACCTCTTCTCAATCTATGAATCCCACCACACGACATAATCAGTTTACTATGAACTTATGAACTCGCTTTCTTTGTCTCTTTTACGGTCCCCTAATTTCAAACGTCTTGGTTTAAGTTTATGCATGACTGGGTTTCCATCCGCCATCTACATGGATTCTGAAAATGCACAGGAAAATTTTAAAAGCCTGAAATTTGATAAAATGACCAGATTTTTGCTAGAATGAGGTATAGTAGTCAAATCAAATACAGTATGTACCAAAATGACCCAGATTTCCGGGCTAATGTGCGCTGGGTTTAGGTTGCACTGGTTACGTTTGTGTGGTTCAAGCAGGTAAATGAATTTGTTTACTTGATGTGAAAAGCAAGGTGCATCATAAAGGGAGAGGAGGTGAAAATAAAAACACTTAACACACTTCGTCTCCATTTAACCTGCGGAGCTGCGTGCAGCACCCCCTCGCCTGTTTTATTGGTTCGCAGCAGTGGAGTGTGTAAATTCTGCCCCATTAAAGACCTCCAATAGCCCCTTATTTAGTTATCGCCCTCGCCTCCCTCGTTGGCTTTACTGGATTATTATCTGTTTCCTCACACGGGTTTAATAGAGCCTGAAGCTGCGGAGCATGCTACAGTACACCCTGCTCCCCAACAACACCCTCACCCGCACCTTTCAGTTTATTTAGTGACGAGGAGCAGGGGTACATGAAGGTGCCAAATAAGAACCACTGTTGGCTCCTTATACAACCTTAATGTGGACGATTATATAAAGAACCAATGTTTAAAGAATTTCCGCATAAAGTAAACGTGTGGTCCAATTAAGAACCACATAAAGCTATAAAACTACAGGTAAAGGGACCGGACCATAATACGTGTATTATATATTTGAAGTTTTTGTACTCAGATGTTTAAATGAGATTCAATAGTCTAATCAGAGATGCAGAGAAATGAAGCTTTTGGATAAAAATGTTCTTACATGTTTCATGCATCACAACAGGAACTAGATGTTCTAGGTACAGTCTGCAGGAAGTGGCTAGATGTTCTAGGTACAGTCTGCAGGAAATAACTAGATGTTCTAGGTACAGTCTGCATGAAACAGCTAGATGTTCTAGGTACAGTCTGCAGGAAATATCTAGATGTTCTAGGTACAGTCTGCAGGAAATATCTAGATGTTCTAGGTACAGTCTGCAGGAAATATCTAGATGTTCTAGGTACAGTCTAGAACATAATAACTAGATAATAGCTAGACAAATAACTAGATTTTCTAGGTACATAATGCATAACTAGATGTTCTAGGTACAGTCTGCAGGAAATAACTAGATGTTCTAGGTACAGTCTGCAGGAAATAACGAGATGTTCTAGGTTCAGTCTGCAGGAAATAACTAGATGTTCTAGGTTCAGTCTGCAGGACATAACTAGATGTTCTAGGTTCAGTCTGCAGGAAATAACGAGATGTTCTAGGTTCAGTCTGCAGGAAATAACTAGATGTTCTAGGTACAGTCTGCAGGAAATAACTAGATGTTCCAGGTACAGTTTGAGGGAAATAACTAGATGTTCTAGGTACAGTCTGCAGGAAATAACTAGATGTTCTAGGTTCAGTCTGCAGGAAATAACTAGATGTTCCAGGTTCAGTCTGCAGGAAATAACTAGATGTTCCAGGTTCAGTCTGCAGGAAATAACTATATGTTCTAGGTACAGTCTGCAGGAAATATTAGATGTTCTAGGTACAGTCTGCAGGAAATATTAGATGTTCTAGGTTCATTCTGCAGGATATAACTAGATGTTCTAGGTACAGTCTGCAGGAAATAACTAGATGTTCTAGGTTCAGTCTGCAGGAAATAACTAGATGTTCTAGGTACAGTCTGCAGGAAATAACTAGATGTTCTAGGTACAGTCTGCAGGAAATAACTAGATGTTCTAGGTACAGTCTGCAGGAAATAACTAGATGTTCTAGGTACAGTCTGCAGGAAATAACTAGATGTTCTAGGTTCAGTCTGCAGGAAATAACTAGATGTTCTAGGTACAGTCTGGAGGAAATAACTAGATGTTCTAGGTTCAGTCTGCAGGAAATAACTAGATGTTCTAGGTAGAGAAATAAAAATTTCTGTCAGGAAATAAACATTCCTCAGAAACCGTACATCCAAGCTTAGAACCATTCCAGAACTGTCATTTTTATGAGTGAGGTATGAATCTAGGGACGGTTCTGATGAAGGCCTGTTTCTCAGAGGCTGAGGGCTCTGAATGAAGTAAATGAGGTGTATGCAGAGAATGCCGCCTGTCTCTGCGCTGCTGTCCACTGTTGTTTATGGAGGCTTTGACTCATTTCATTATGTGTGATTATCAGAGAAGCAGCATCCAGAGGAGACTAGTGAGAAGGCTGCCCCTTTAAAAAGACTCCAGGGCGAGTCTTTTTTTCGTGCAGGACGTGCATGAAAAGCTAACATCTAATTGAGCAAAAAACAAGATTAGTGTCAGAGTAATTCGATTGTGTTAACGTAGAGCAGATGATTTGGTGGGATTACAGCTATCTGCCTCTGGAAGGCTCTGAGGCTGTCTTGGCAGAAGAGCATCTTAACCTCATTGAAGTGGTTGGATGGCCACAGCACACTGTCTAAAATGATGTACTTTGATATTATAATAATACAGGTCGTCAGTGATGGGCTTGATATGTGAATTGAAACTACTTAGTGTTTTGGTTCCTTCAAGAACTCTAAAGTGACGCTCTGGCCAGAACTTAAAGGGAAGTTATTGTTACCTCTGTTGTAAACATGCTTCTTGCATCCTGCAGTAGTCTGCAGAGTGAGCCTTTCTGGTTTAAAGAGCAGGGAACCCCCTTCAGAGGATGTATTTTGAAGGTGGGAGGACTCTTAAGAGGAGGCGATTTAATTTGCTTTGTTTAGTTTAGTAATTGCATTAGGAGGTCAGATAGCTAACGTTACTGCTTGGAAGATGAATATCACATCTGTATTTATTGGCCAGTCAAAAGTTTAGACACAGCTACTAGTAGAAGGTCTCCTTATGTTTATCTAAAAAAGTGAAGACATCAAACTATAAAATAGCCCTCATGGAATTACGGAGTCCACCTTAAAAACCTCGAAAATGGAACTTTAGAGGGAGATAAAACAGCTTTCTTAACCTGCAATGGAGACTCATATAACAGGATTTGCACAACTAAATGTATATTAGAGGTGGCAATATGGTAGAAATATAATACTGTAATACATCAAGAGTATATGTGGTATATCAGGATATGTATCGTTTCAGACATCTCACCAGTTGGAGCTGTTAGGTGTAAGCCTGTAGAGTCTTTAAGATAACCAGCAACATCAATTTACTTGGGTGTGCCTTAACTTTTGGCTGGTGCTGTACATAAGTGGTTACTTTAGCTGTCAGCATTTATCACAGTGGGATATTTGCAATGGTTGTATAACGTATTTGTGGAAAGCACAATAACTGAGATCTGATTATCACTCAAAACTCTGATTTTGTCAGATCAATAAGAAGAATGTCACGCCTCCGTGTCTCCCAGGCTTCTCCGCTCTTCGGGACTCCACTTCCCAGAGGGCCACGCTCGATGACGTCATGTCTATGCGCCCCCGTTCGGACTTGGTGATTCGCTCTAGATCGCCCGAGTTTTAACTCCAGCAGTGTCTAACTACTGTCTGTATTTAAGGCTGTGTTTCACACAGGTTCCCTGCGAAGCATCGCAAAACATTGTTTAGCAATCCTGAGCGGTCCTTTCTCGTATTCTGGTTTCCTACTCCCTTCGTTCCCCAACTACTCTTTCGCCTAATCCCTTTTGCTCGTGCTCTGACTCTACGGTTTGAATCTGTGCTTTCTCACTTTGGTTTTCCCCTTCGGTCTTCCCCTGTAAACTTGTTTGCCCTCGATGCTTGTACTACCTGGTTCTGACCTCCGCCTGTCCCTGACTCTGATTTAGCTTCTCCCATTGTTTCGCTGTTTACTGGTGCTTGCTGAGATTGCCTGTTTGTAAATAAACCGTTCCTGGTTTTTTAAATTCTGCACACGTCGTTCTCGAAGTCTTTTGTCTAACAAAGAACTGCGTTTATGAGTAAGTTGGTGGCGTATTAACCTGTACATAATGACCAATGAAAGATTCTTTCTGAGCTGTACACCCAGAAATATTTGGAAACCTTAACTTCTGAGTGTTTTACTGTCTGTGTGCACTGCTGGATGAAGTTATTCCATGAGAGGTCTGAACAGATGTAGTCTTGCAAGCCATGGTGCTGTGACTTGAGTCAGCCATGTGTAAGGCCCCTTCTGTGCGGTTTTATGACCACGGGAAGTTTACTCACACCTCAGAACATTTTAATGTAACAGTGCAAGCTCTGTGTGCAAGCACGCCAGTCTGTAATTCAGCTTTTTGACCTCTGTTCCTCACTGGCTGTACTGTGTAGTAAATTTAGCTACTCTGTTTGTAGCTTCTCTTACAGTGTAACTATATACAGTCATATGCAAAAGTTTGAACAGTCCTGGTCAAATTACATGCTTTGTTGACTATGTAAAGTAAAATAGTGCACATTCTCAACTGCGTACACCCAAATATGGCATTCTTCTGGCATTTCTACATACTAATAAACATAATATATACATTATTCTGGCTCAGTTTACAACATAAGCTAAGCATATATCCTCATTTTCCTTTGCAGTTGTTACTTCTCTGCATTATTAGAGCTCAGCAGCTGCCCTTTACATTATGTGAAAATTTCATAATCAATGGACCAATAGAAAAGCACAGAAATGCAATCTCTTTATATTCACTTACAATTAAAATGAACTGAGTATTCCCCTCTGCTGGTAAGCTGCCATTTTTGGAGATTCTTGATTTTCTCTAGACTGCGATAAGATATGGCTTCCTTCTTATAAATATGAATAAACCAGCCTTCCCACACATGTAGAAACAGACACTGCAATTTTTTCCTCCAGTGATTAACATTGCAATATTAATAAATATTCAGGAATTTTCTCTAGATGTCCTGAACAGCATTATTTAAAAACGCTGTGAAATGATTGGAGAGAAAATAAAATAATAAAACGCTAAGAAATTCAATTCAATTCAACTTTATTAAAGTGTTGTGCAGTATAACGAAACACAGTCAGGCTCCGTCTCCAGTGCAGTGATTAGTGGTACAGTGCAAAGACAAATAGACCAATAAACAATATGTGCATAAACAGTAGCAGTTAGACATGTGCAAAGTGTATAAGCAGTAACTGCGTGTCAGAATGTGAATACTAGAACTGCGATGGCAAAAACAGCATTGAGTAAAAATGAAATATCTTTTTAACACTCTTGTGAGTGTGAACCATCTTTTCTGGTGTCAGTGCCCCAAACACACAGGCAGATCTGAGAAGGCTTAAATCCGAGTCCAGTACTGTGCAGGTTTTTCTGTTGTATCACACAGTAAAAACGATGTATCATGGCGTTTCATTAAATTTGGCTTACTTATCATTGCACGTCCTGCGATGCGAGTATTGTGCAAGCGCACATCGAGGTGATGCTGAAATGATGTATTCAGCAGCCCTATACCCAAGATATAGTGTATTTATATACGATCAGCAACTGCAGGCTGCAACTTTGCGTTACATGCAGATTGTGCTGGTTAAGTGCCTGACGTGTCCTTAGTTTGCGTTGTATTTCTGTTATTACAAATATACAGAGCCGGAGCTTCTCATTTTCCAACCAAATGCATTGATCACTACTGTGGCAGAACTCTTAGTGCACTTCAGTAGGGGTATTCAGTACTCTGTCCAAAGCTGGAGCTGCAGTATACTCAGAACGGACTGTGGAAAAACAGGACTCGTCATCAGTTAGTGTCCGTCGTTGGCAGTCATTTACGGGACGGGTTCGGAGGCGTCAGATGGCAGGTCCTCAGAGCCTCGTTCACTGCCCTGTGTTGTCCCGCTGCTTTGAGTGCTCTGTGGAGGAACACTTAGGCCTTGGCCTTTATTACGTGACAAAACACCGGGGAGCTTTTTGCCTCTGTTTATTTGTACTGGCCTCCTGGCAACATTGCTCATTGTGCTTCCCCTGCATAGGAATCCCTCTCTCTCTCTCTCTCCCTCTCTGTCTCTCTGTCTCTCCCTCTTTCATTTTATTTCACTCTGCCAGAGTGTCATGGTTCACTCGCCTCACTGAAAAAAGTGATGCATTGAATTGATCTGATTTAAAAGAGTGTATCATTTCTGCGAGAGTACTACACCAGCACAGGTGCTGCCTAAAGTTAGTAAACTGAAGGACAAAGTGTGATTCCATATTGTCTGTTTGGAAATGGGCTGCACATTCGGGATTCAGTGCATTCCACTAACTGGGTGTTACAGATCAGATCACAGTAATGAACCTCTAGTTTTGTTTGAGTCTGTCTATACTGTACCTAATGGAATAACAAGCAGCCAGGGCTAGTTCAGTGAGCAGAGTGAGGACTGCTGGGTGTAGGTGAGTTAAGAGAGAGAGTGAAGCATCCGAGTGAAGACAGTAAGGCATATGAGAGCAGGTTTTGGCAGTAAAGGAGCGAGTGACCCAGTGGTTTGTCCTTGTTATAGAGTGCTGGTGGTGAAGTCCTGATGAGAGGTGACGCGACGGATTCATTTCTCCTTTCTGAGCAGAAACGTTTCCCCTCGGGACAGCCTGTCTCTCCCAGGATGTGCAGGGGCCGGTTTTGGGTTTCCAGAATAACGACAAACCGAAGCTGTTACCACACTCATATTCGCTCTGGTCATTTCCACTGTAATTTCCAAAATGCTGTCTCAGGCTTCGGTGCACACACATGTGTATTCTGTGCAGCCTTGCTGTTGTTTGCTTCTTCTGTTTTCTTGCCCTAGGAGTATCACTGTGATGAACTGCCTTGTTATGCCAGCAAATATATTAACGCTTGTCAAGGCATCACTTTCACTAAGTTCCTCTTGCTTAAGAGCTCATCTTCTGGAATAAAGGTTAAAGCAATAGCCACCGACTGGTAGTCTCCAAGGTGGCAGACTCGGCTGTGTCTATCAAGAATACATGCTAATAGACATAGCATCCCTGCACAGTTTAAAAGATCAAACCAGCATCGAACTCCACTGGGCGAGGGGGCTGCATGATTGTACAGTCTGTAATGTGACCCGCACCGGTGTTGACACCCCCCTAATCTGCACTAATCTGTGTTTATGTAAGGCTATTTTTTGCCAAGTGGCCTCGGAGACCGGCTGGGCACAGCCACTGTGACTTTGCTAAGTTTATTTTAAGTAGATGAAGCCATGAGGTTGCTCTGGGGAAGGGTTCACAGCCAAAGCCGGACCACTGCCCCACCCACTCAGCATCGCAGTCCCCCCAAGGTACTTCATTAGCAGAGCTCCAGGCAAATGAAGCAACGAAAAAAACACATATATAGAGATATTTTACACACGTGCAGATAGTATTTCTGTCATTTTCATCCTCACTGTCGTGGTTTTGCAGGAACTTGGTAGTCTGCAGCATTGCAACCTCACTTTAATGACTTTTAAGTCAAATCATTTCAACTGAGCCGTAGTCATGATGATGGCCTGCCTCAATGACAGTAAGACACTCTCCTTACTCCTTCATTAGGATTACTGGGTATGTTGGAGCGTCACTGAAAGGCTGGGGGCCATGCTGTGTTTGTCAGTATTCAGTTCTGTTTATATGAGTATGCCAGGGCCCATTTTCATGTTCACAAGTGTCCCAAGTGAGCGTGAGCACATGCCAGTCTGTTATTTTTGACATCTGCAGTAAATTGTGCCACTGAATTCATGTGACAATTAGCTGACCTAAAATTACCTCCATAATAGATACATTTCTCCTCTAATCCAGCTATTCATATCTGTAACGAGGAGGTCGAGGCAGGATGCAAATGCACAGTGGTTTTATTTAAGTTTGTCCGGGAGACAGGAGTCAAAACACAGGTAGGTATTAACATAGAGATGTCCATAATGGGGGTGAAGACAGCCAGGAACAAAAAACTGGGGTAAGACTCAGAATTTAACACAAACACAACAAAACACAGGAAACAAGAACTGAAAGGAAACACAGCTAAGACTCACGAGGGGAAAAACAGAGACTTCACAAACAGACATGGCAAACAAAGGAGGCTTAATAGAAGTCCCAATGAGTTACAGACTGGTATCAGGTGTGGGAGTGGGTGGAGCCAGGGGGGAGCAGGAAAAGCAGTGCTATAATTTGAAGTAACCAGAGGGGGCGTTGATTGACAATCTGCATAGCAGATTTTTATTATCCCATTATCCTAAAGTTTGAAAACAGTAACCATAACTTCTAAATCAGTTTTGTAAAGTACTGGTTTAAAAACAAAAAAATCAAATGTACGCAGTTTTCCATTTACCCCAGATCTCGATCAACTGTGAAAATAATTATACGTTTTTATGGTTTTGCTGAGGAAGACGAAACATTTTTGCATTTTTGATTGAGGCAAAGAAAGCCTAAAAGGAGTTTTATCTGGACTTTTAAATTGTTTAACACAAAGAAGGCATCTTTAAATAATTTGATGTATGTCATATATTTATTAAATAATTAAAAAAGCAAAAAATAGACAATAGAAAAAAAAGCCAATGTCAATGCCAAGGTCATGTCAATGACCCCATATAACAAATCTCAGTTTAAAGACTTGCATCAAGACTGTGTGATCCTCAGAACGCAAGCTCACTGCAGTGAAGAATACTGAACCTCACAGAAGCGATGGAACTATAGTGTAGGACCCCTAGCTGTGCCATGTACCCGCTCTACAGTAATGTTGCCTCTAACCGGTTTGGTGGTACATACTGTAAATGGACAGATCTAGGCTGTAGGACCTGTAATGGTACTCTTCTACTGCATAGTTGGCACATGACTGATGAGATTGCCCCTCAGGTTCCCTGTACTTTATATCAGGGTATCTTATCCACAGGGTCACAAGTGGGCCGTAAAGCACCCTTGCTTGGTCCTTGAGCCGGTACTGAGGGGGTAAGGACTTGGTCTTGAACATTGGTAAAAACAATTGACTTAACACTGAAAATTAAATGTAATATTTTTTTATTTAGTATGTTTTTAAACTGTTTACACAACTAATGCAGTGAATACAACTAATCGGGTGATATTTTATGTTCAGTGATTTGCATCACATATTGCAGCGTAGGCAATTGTAAGTGTTGTAAAAAGGTGACAAACCGCAAAAGCAAGACACCAACCCTAATAATGGTATACCCTTACTGCATGGGGGGCGCCTGACTGACTTGTTTCATTTGCTCTATTGCAGTCATGTGGCTGACAGTACAATGGTCCCTCAGCTTCCCTGTAATGTATGTGTACGTGATTTAAAAAGGGGGCAAACCACAAAAGCCAGGCACTTACCCTAATAGGGAACCCCTGTCAAAGCCTCCACAGACATGGGGACTACCAGTAAGGACCCCGTGGTTCTGTCTGTCTCTCTCTCTCTCTTTCTCTCTCTCTCTCTCTCTCTCTCTCTCTCTCTCTCTCTTAACCACCTGGTTGCTGCTGGTAGGCTGCAGTCTCATGTAAGGCCTGGCTTAAGTGTTGTTAAGACCACTTTAATTTATAATGGCAGCTTTTATAAACATGTGGGGAAACCTCACCATGGAGACAGCACTAAAACAAATTCATAATATGGAGCCGTATTTATAAGGGCCGGGTTCCCCGCTCCTCACTCATGAGTCTGGCTTTTGTGTGAGAGCGTGTGTGTTTTTGTCTGTATAGCTGAACACATTCGACCCTGCTGATGTAATCTATGGGGCTTTTAAAAGGCCTGTAATGCTGTTTTAGGACTGTAGTGACCGAAAGATGTACCTTCCCCTCATACTAAAATAAGGGAGACGGAAAAGTTTGAACCCTATTGCTCATTTACTGCATTGCCTCGCAAACAGTTTTGCATCATATAGTGTCTACTGAATATGCAATGCTCTAAATATGTGCTGATTATACATAAAGGCCTACATGAAGGAAACTGTAATGCATGCAGCTGGCTTGAGATGGGTTGGGGTAGCCCCCCGCTCATCCACTAGTTTAGATGAGTTAACTCATTTCAGCATCACAATGAAGCGCATTGCTACTGTGTATTTCCACCAAGCCTTATCTCTGTGTTCCCTCTACAGGACCTTATTCTCTGACTCTGCACTAACTCAGTGTTAATAGTTTCCATTATGAGAGAATAGAGAGAGAAAGCTTTGCCTAAAGGTCAGCTTGATTGGACCATAAATACCACATCAGCAGCTCACTCTCCATTAGAGCACATGACGATTTAGCGCTGCGCAAGGCTCTGCATCTCATCAAGCCATAAATTTTACAACGTAGTGTGTATGCATGCACATATAGGTGTGTTTGTGTATGTGTGTGTGCGTGTATGCTTGCACACCTTTGTGGATACTTAATTAATTATTTAAACTGTATCATTAGGCTGGAGCTGTAGTTTCAATGGCTCATTTCTACACACTAGCTACGACTATCCCTACGATTATCTCACATAATGCTACTGCAAAAGCGCTAACTGCTTAGTGCTGTAATGTAACTGTAACAGATGAGATTGGCTAAGGTCACTATAGCAATAAAGGGGGAGGAAACTAAGCCAAAGAGCATCAGGGCCAGCAATGCTTATTTGGGAGGTGACCAGGGTGGCCACACTTTTGGTCTTAGGTCGGACAGTCTAGTTTATCAACTCCCAGTCCTCCATGTGGCGTAGTGTGTGGACGGACACCTATTAGCCCTCTCTTCAGAATGAACTACTTAAAATGTTCACTTACAAACAATATTATGTGTGCCACTGGCTCATCCCTGTGTCAGAAGACATGTCTTGCATTCCATTGGTTTACCAAGGTCATGTGACATTGTGACTCCCCTACCGCAGGTCAGCCCTTTAAATGCTAGTCAGTTAGCAAGCTCCCGTCTGACTGAACCATTCCACCTGATTAGGTTAATAAAGCAATCATAGATGTGTTATATTGGTTAGGTTATGTTTTTTTCTGTTCTAGTATTATCCCCCACCCCCACCCCCTTATGAGGTCCTCCTTTTTGTGGTTCTAAACGTGTCCCTGTTTTATGGGCACAGCCCCTGTAAATTAAAATCACAGAAAGTCACATGAAAGACCTGTGGCATAACAGATGGCTAGGTACCTCACATTGTGCTCGCTTTGGCCAACAGAAGCACCGCTGCTACCTGCTAACCCCTTCTACCACTAGCTGGCCTAGTTCTAAAGAGTAATGCTGTGTAAAATAGACCAATGTAACAATACAACAATGCTCAATGACTACTTCAGCCACTTTAGGCACTCAAGGCTCTGCACAGGGTCCCTACATCTATCAGTAGCTTTCGCCCAGTGAGTGGCCCACTACTCTTGTAATGGATCTCTCTCTTTTCAGGTTTCCAAAGTGGCAGTAGTCTATAGACAGTATGCATGTGGGACTCCTCTGTCTGTTGAGACTGACAGCTGTGTTGCTTGTCTGGGCCAACAGCATGCAGGCACCTGTGTATGTGCAGCATGTGCTGAACAGAGGAAGAAGAAAATTTATCGCTGTGGAGCAACTTTTTTAACAAAAGCTAAAAGTTAGGCATCAGATCTCAACTTCTTTACTGAAGTCCTCTGAAGCTGAGGAGTTTTTGTCCATGAGCACATGCTTAGCCGCTCTTCACAACATGAACATGCTATACAGCTCAGAGCTCTTTTAGCTTTTGGCTGAGCTTGAAGTACATTCTGTGTTTTAGCTTTTTTTTTTTTTGTTTGTTTTTGGCCTTTAAGCAGGCCCGCTATAGATGAGTGACAAGTTGAGCTTTGGTGTGCCACGGCACTGATTGTACATGTCTCTGAAATTGTACTGTAGGGACTGAACACCATTCTTCCAAAAAAATATTCCCCCAGTTAGTGTTTTGAGGATGGAAGGTGCTACTCTAACACATTATTCCTAAATCCTTCAGTTTGGTCAACATCTGGTGACTGTGAAGGCATCCCCATCAGTTCATTTCCTCATGACATTGTTAATCTGGAAGAGACCACTAAGCATAGAAATCGTCAGCCAATACCTGCCAAGTGGACCCAAAACATGCCAACAAAATGCCACCAGACTCACTGTAGAGGTCAGTATTTCAGGCCTGTATCTCTCTCCTCACACATTTAGTCAACCACAGCCCACAAATATAACTCTTTTGACCATACAACTTTTTCCCACATCTCTGTAGGCCGTTGTCTCTATAGTGTTCTATGGCACCACTGAGTTCATTCATTCATTCTTGTAATGGTGGTTTATACGCTGCAACCACACTGTAATATCCTTCCCTGTGTAATTGTGGACGGTCTGTTCTTGCTGACATAGTCTGATCATATCCTGCATTGACATTCTCAGTCACCTGAGGAAAAGTTACTCTTCTATTTTTGCCTGCGTAATCGTACTAATGCAACATCAGAGTCACTGAATGTGCACTTTCCAGGCCTATTTACTGCTGTCTTTCAAACACATCTAAACACAGATCTTGTTTTAGTCACAGTATGCATTACATATTGCATATAAGTGCCCAGTGCAAATTATAAGCTATTCTAAGCTGATCTGCTGGGCTGTCCGCCTGCCCATGTTCATCTTCCCAAAGGGCTACAAGCCTCCCTTATTAATTTCCCATTGGACCTTAAATTTGCTGAAAAAATTCTAGCTAAGATTTTGCTGATTTAAGCTGCCGTTTTGTCTATGCTGTTCCGCATCTAGGGCTGTTCAGGCCTCATACCCCGCAGTTCCCATGTGGACGTAACTGCGCAGTATACTGCCTGAGCTTCAGCACTGAGCTTTAGACCAACCATTCTCAGTTCACAGCACATTGCCATAGAGCAAGCATTTTGTACAGCTCGACAACACAGGAAGCTGAAGCACACTCCACCATCTGTCAGGGTAATGGTGGCATACAGGATGGTGCTTGAGCTGCCTCTGCTCAGAAGCAGATGTTTGAGGAAATGTTGTACCTGCCTCAAGACCTGGCAGTTCACACTTAGACAGTCAGATATGCCAAGATCTATTACAAATGCAACACTTCTGCTCTCACTGAAGGCCATTCTGTTTCCATGGTGGCTGTAGGTGCTAAGACTCATGCTAGCAAGTGCTCGGTTAACACCCCCACTCCCCCACCCCCTAATTCCAGAAAAAACATTATATGCTTCCACCGCAGTGGGTGACACTAAAGATGGGCTTTGTAATACAGTTTGTATGAAGATCACTTTCAGTTTGTATTTGATTGTACCTGATTGTAGCCAGGTGGAGCACAGACCCTAAGACTTTATAGGGGAACCGAATCTGCGTCCCCAACAAGACCCTGAGGAAGTGTTCATACTGAATGCTTATGTCATGCCAGCTTGCAGCTTGCGCTTGCCTGAGTGGCTGTCAGACTAGACCTGAAGGAAGCATTTTGAATATAAATGTCAGATGAGGCCTTTTGGACTAGGTCTGGCACTGATGCTGCCCCTGGCACTGTTGTACTCGGAGGAAATGTGATGACTGCCTTATGTGCAGAAATCTAATAGGAAGCCCAGAATTTCATAATCATGTGCCTGATACCCAGAACAGCTCGGTATGGATCTGGATTCTCTGTGTCTTTCGGGAAAACAGGGATTTATCCTGCCATAATTGTGTAAGGAGCCGCTATTTGGGCCATCATGTTCGGACACACCTTGGAGGGGTCATGTGCATTTGGAGGTGTTTTGCAGAGCAAACACAGGTCTGTTTGCTTGTCAGGACTTGTCTTTGGTTTTCAATCTGTGAGATCGATGTGCCACTGGTGCTCAATGCCCTTGCACATGTGTGGCCACAGCAGAGTCTCTACACCTTCCCAAAGTTCTTTTCCACCGGTCTGTTCTTAACGGAGTGCAGGAAATGGAGAGCAATTGGAAAGCATTCTGACTGCTTCCATCTGTTCGAATCAGCCATAGTTGCATGACTTAATGCTTTTGAGCCCGGCCAGGTGGAGCACAGGCATTTGAGTTGCCGTCCACAGTGATTGGCCATTGTGATCAGATAGTTGTCTGTGTTACAGGAAATGACTAAAAGTAGTGAGTGCATGCTATCAGAACACTTTCCACTTCATCATAAGTAGAAATGCACATAGTCATTATCGCAATATTATTATTATTATTAGCAGTAATAATATTACTGAAAGCAATATACTAATATCATGTTTCACGCCGCAGTGCATAAGTTATTGTTGTACTGAAGAAGGCATAAACTGGAACATTACACTCACAAGAAGATGCCTAAAATCTATTCTCTGGTCGCCATTATGTACCGCATGTATATCTATATATCTAATATCATTGCAGCCCTCCTCCCTAACAGGGCAAACAAGGGTGTCCTTTTTGCACTTGGTGGTTCTCTTTAGCAGAATATGAATGAGGAGGATATTTTGCTAAACTGTGTTTCTTTTAGTTCTTGTATATCGTCGCTGTCCAAAGAAAAACAGGTATCTCCAAAATAGCAACTTTACAGGAGAGGCCAAAAACCTAATTTCATTTGAATGGGAGTCAGTGGAACCAGACGTCTTTCAAAACAGTTTTGGGCCATTGCTGTTAGTCCATTCTTTGTGAACTTTGATCATGTGATCATGTGATCAAATGAGGCATAAAAGTAAAAATCAACTAAAATGGAGATACATGTTTTTCTTTGGACAGCGACGATATGCAGTATGTACCTGAGTATTCAGCTTCTTATAGGAACTTCAACCTGTAGACCCTGGGCGTCTTCTTGTAAGTGTAATGTTCCAGTAACTTAGGGAGTGTGGAGTGAAACATTACAGGCTACTCGTCACAATATATTTATAGACTTGTGAGTATTTTATTCAATATTTCAAGAATTACAAACCAGCAGCAAGTTCACTGACCTATTACATTTCAGTTAACTTATCTGAACATTAAACTGACTGTAAATTCACTACACTAGACGCACTGGTTGGTGTGGCGCAGCGTATAGTCACTGACCTACCACACCATGTGGGAGATAAGAGTTTGATCCCCGTCTGGGTTACTATGCTGTGCTACACCAATAAGAGTCCTTGGGCAAAACTCCTAACACCTAACACTACATTAGCCTACCTGTAATATGAATTACCTTGTAAGTCGCTCTGGATAAAAGTGTCAGCTAAATCCCATAAATGTAAATGTACTCTTCACTATCCAATAATTTCACTATAGCACAACAAGACTAAAGAGACAACATATCAGATGTTGAAACTAAGAAATTGTATTATTGGTTTTGAAACATACATGCTCTTTTGAATTTACTGGCCGCAGTACTAGATGCTGTAGTTTCTACAATCATGAAATATTCACTGTGTCTCTGTTCAGCAATCTGAACACATTGAAATGTCGTTTTTTGTTATTGTTCACGGCTCTCTAGAATCCTGCTCATTATCTGAAACCTGTGAAACTGCACAGGGCCATTTTATAATATTGATATTTCTATCAGATCGGTCTTTTGTTTGTAGTACCGCATGTTACAGCGACATGCTAAAGTACACCATGCTCAGGTGAATACTGTAGAATTGCGCACACCTTCTTGTATCATTTATTACATTCTTTTGTGCTGTGGTATTAAAGCAGGGATCCTGCCGGCGAATCAAGTCAAGTGCGTCTCCACAGAAAAGGAGAAAAGGGTAAAACCGCGGTCGAGGTTATTGTATTTTGCTGGTTGTGATGTTCCTCCACGAGGGCTGCAGTAAAAGCTGTTTGTCTTTTTAGACTCTGACATGGACATGTAACAGGTCCGTGTGTCTGTCATGACAGGGAGAGATGAGGTAATGTTGTTCAGGTCATGAATTTGGTTTGACAGAACCACTTACACTCACTGTGTGTGTGCGTGCGGAAGAGGTGGGGTGGAACTGCTCGGACTCTCTAAGGGTCTGGATGATTTTATCTTGGCTCTGTTTCTTAAAAGCGTTGGTGTAGGATGAGACCTCACAGATGATCTAAGCCTCTGCTTGTCTGTTGTTTTGAGAGAGGTTTTGACAATGCCAAAACATAAATCTAAAATCTTTAGGAAGTCCCGAAACATAAGTTCACCATGTTAATCTAGCCTTAGAGAACAGTACAGTGCCGTCTAACTGTATTGTCAGAGTATAATACAGGTGGAATAGCTATATCAGAGATACACTTAAAGGCGTAGCATTCATTTGACACAAGATATCAGTAATAAATGCTGAACTGTTCTTCTATTCTTTAACTGCTTTGGCCATATCTGTTGGAGGTACAGTAAGTAACAGTAAGACAAGGCAAGGCAGGGCAAGTTTATTTGTATAGGACCTTTCATACACAAGGGCAATTCAAAGTGCTTTACATAAAAGGGAGAAAATACAAAGAAATAAAAACAAAATAGAGCAAAATAAATCATTTTAAAATCATTAAAATAATTAAATAAAAAATAAATAAACATCAGCATAAGAAGAGGAATAAAAAGTGCCGTTACAGAAGACTAACAGTGTTTTAAACTAAGCTGAAAGCCGGATTACCGTTGGGGCTTTTTGAATACTCTCTGTCAGCTGATTCCATTTAACAGCGGCATAGTAGCTAAACGCTGCCCCTCCATGTTTAATCTTTACCTTAGGCAGGACTAACTGACCTGTTTCTAAAGATCTGAGAGCTCTGCTCGGCTCATACTGCTGCATCATGTCAGATAAATATGCTGGTCCTAAACCACTGAGACATTTATAGACCAGTAACAGGACTCTATTCTGTAGCAGACTGGTATCCAGTGTAGTGATTTACGAATTGGAGTGATGTGGTCCCTTCCTTTACTCTTGGTGAGGTCATTAATGGTTCAAAGTAACAGGCCACAGCAGTCCATCCTGGATAAGATACAGCAGGAAGGTGTCTTATGGTGTTGACATTTCCTGCAGTATATACGTGTTGTAAACTGTGAAATCATGCACTGACAATCATATAACTGACAAATTAAATTGCTGATGCCCCACCTGATTTCTCTGCTCTCTCCTCTTTTGGACTGACCAGGTGCCCGAACCTCTGTTCAGCAGTCATTACGTCATTAAACTACCCACAGTTTTGAGCTATGATATAAAAAGGGTGAAGAGGTCCAGTTTCATCCATTTTGACCATGGTAACTACAGAACTGCAATAGACTATAATAAAGGCTGACATAGATGTACATTTACATCAGAGGTTTTAGGAGACCACAATTCTTATTCATATTAAATATATTGGCAGTAAAAATAAACCTGTGGCTACAGAAAAAAAGATCTGTGGCTACAGCCCAATAGCCAGACCCCAAACACACCCCTGGGCTAGCTCCAGTTCTGGACAGACAGAGAAGACTGCAGTTAGCATATGCTATATGTCACATATGGACTACTGAAAAAGTAGTACAGTCTAAGAGATGAATTTGTACTATTTGAACATGCCATGATAGCTACCTTCAAGTAGGTTATATGACTGTACCTTTCAGCTTGTGGTATGATTCAGCCTTTAACCCACCCTGCTTTAATTCACTGGGTTGTCTTGAAAAGGTGTTTGTGGTGATGTTGTGGATTCACTTGTTGGTGTCTGTTGGAGTTTTACACAGCAGTGTTCTCTCTAAAACAAGGCCAGCAAGTGGCTAGAAGTGGTCAGTAGATAGCAGCTGCCCCTTTTGTTGGTCAGAACCAGCACAGTGTGGGACATCTGTACTGCGTGCGGCCTTTTAAAATATATCAATAATACATTTAAAGAATACCAACTCTAAAGCAAGCAGATATCAGCCTCTACTATCTACACATCAGTGTCAAGTGTCTGTCTTTTCATCCATCTCTGCATTTAGCCAAGCCTAAAATCTAGGGATTTAAAAAGGATCGTCTTGACATTTTAAATAACACCATTTGGAAGCATCTTCCATCACTTTATGAACATTATAGCAATAGAGGCAGTCCAAAATCCATATGAATAGCCTTGTTTCGTCAGTGCACTTCAGAATTAGGATTTCTGTTTCTTGTCCTGTAAAGTTTCCAGCAGGACTCTGACTGCAGTATGGTTATGCTTTGTAGAGACTGGCTACTGTTAGTAATTGTGGTTTTTGGTCACCATAGGTCGCACTGTGCTCTGTGGTCTGTACAGACTGAGGCTCCACTGCACGGGTGGTGTGTAAGGGTGATGTAGCTGTCTGGGTTTTGTCTCCTAACAGCTGCACTAGTGCTGACAGGCAGGCTTGTGCCCTGGCTGTACCCTTACTAGGTACTGCAGTCTTTCATGTCAACCAGAGAGCCTGCGTTTGAAGTCTTGGTTAAAGACGTTTGCCCAGTGATCTTGTGGTATTACTGTGAATGATAGCATTAGTGGTATGATAACGCGGCACATACACTTTAAAGGTTTCTGCCGAGTTGCCAGACTCACTTATCAATCCACTACAGCTTGAATAGAGTGTTAATAGGGCTAATTTAAAAGTCAGGTCTTCTTTGACCCTGTCTGCTGGTCAGAGGTCACCACTATGGCAGCTCAGACTTTATGTGCGACTAAAGTGTAAAGTAAGTTTGTCATGTTCTGGTTCTATCTAGTAGTATTTTATGTTGGTTTTGTTGTATTTATGTTTTTTTTTTGTTTTGTTGACAACCTACTCAAATGTTTGAGTTTAACTTAACTTAACTTAACTTAAATTTTGATGTCTCCTAGCTATTTGTGATTAGTAGGACCCAACAAGTATAAAAACTAACATTGTCTAAACTAAACTTTGTACAGGAAGTTGTTTTGGCAAAAAACAGTGCCCTCATATGAGGCCAAATTATCATGGTGCAGAGAAACAGAACTGTAATGTCCTCATATGAGGACGCTGGGGTCTCAGGAGGTTAAACATAAATGACAAAATGGGTTGTGATTTTCTTCGGCCAACATTTTTATGTTAAATTCAGCAAATAAACAATAATAGTGGTTAAAATGCTTTATATATATGCTTTATTTTTGTTTTACAGCATTTTATATTGTTAGTCATTAATAGTTAATATATATTACAATATGCAGGATACACAGTCCAGTTTATTACGACTGGGGACAGGAACTGAAAAGGTAAAAAAGGTCAGGTTTCATTTTAAAGCAAGAGAAGCTCTCCATAGCAAATTCCCTGAAATGTACGTTATAAAAATGTGGAGGATAAACCGGTTAATCTCTCAAAGATTAACCTTTAAACCAAGATAATTCAGTATGTTAAAGTCACACTGTCGCAATATTTGCCTGGACGTTGAGGTTCGTCTGCTTGTTCAGTTTAGTCACTGCAACCACTTATTTCATCAACTGAGCAGCTATCATTCTGAGGCTAACATTCTGAAAACCTGAAACCAAAGAACCAGTTGTGTAGGCCCTAAACAACACAGTTGTGATTATGTACTATGAGTTCCCAACTACATTTTTGAGAGGCAGAAGCCAGTTTGGTGATTTTCCTGCACACACAATTCAACTAAGGTAATTATCAGGATTGTGTTCACCCCGACAAAATATAGCAAAGCGTTTGTATAAATGGAAACTGTGGTGCATTGTGTTTAGCCTTGCCTAACATTGCTGAGACGTGAGAAGGCCCTTCTTGCTGTTCTTTGTCAAAACATTTGTCAAGAGATTTTTTTAAATACAGTACATATAATAATACTGCCTTCAGTTGCTGCATACACTGAGCCTCAGTGTTCACATTTGTAGAGGACTGGTATTAAAATTAAATTGTGTGTTCTGCCGATAAGTTGTGCATACATGTCTCGGGTGATTGGGTTGCCATTTCACCATTGCACAGCATTTTGACCAAACCTGGAACCGGTTTCAAACTGGAATTCAGTTTCAGTGCGGTGCAGAACGTTTTGGGATTGAATGTGCCGTAGCTTTAGTATTTGTGTTTGAGCCAGGAAATCACCAGACCGTGCTGGACTAGGGCAGGAGTTGTCTTCCCCTGCACTAGACTCAACAGCAACTGTGTTTACACATGAGTAAAGTATCAATGTCTGGGAAAGGGATTAATATTACATTTAAAAATAGTGTTAACATGACGAGAGAACCCGGCGTGATCTAAGAGTGTAGGAGCTATTAGGAGGAATCTCACATGAACTGCAGTTTAATGCCGCACCACTGCCGCTTATGTGCACGGTCTACAAGCGATCATGAGGTTTGCTCGGGTACAGTTCTAGTTCAGTCCTTCCGTGCGCTCTGGTATGTGAAATACTAGAAAACTGCCTTTCAAGTTTATCCTTGAAAAGTGTCTTTGATGCGCTGACCACCAGAGTTGTGTACGACCTCCATCGTTTTCTCACCCTGCTGACTTCAAAAACCATCCAATTAACCACTGATCAAATGGTAAAGACACTCTTTTCTTTTACTGTTTTTCAAATCCAGTAGACCAGTCTGTTCTAATCTCCTAATCCGCAAGAAGAGATTCCGGCTGGATTAATTGGATTAACCTGTTACTTGCTGGTAATGATTACTGTAATTCCTGCTTGTCTGTGTAGCTGGGTGAAAGTTGTGGTGTGGGAGAAAGTACAGGCTGTCCTCTGTGATTTATGTAACTCTTAGTTAAGTGGTATTTAGTGCCATGATAGTGCCACACAAGCAAAGCAGTAAAATATACCATATTAATTAGAGCTTTGATATGAATAACCCACATCCCATAATGAATAACCCATGACATCAAAGTCAACATGAATTGGATGTTATAAGGCATATCCTCCTATATGGGGTGGGGGGCTTGGTGGGGGAGGAGCTATCTTGCTCCTGATGATAGGTGAAAGGGGGAGAGTGGGGCGTGTGCATTGAACATGATATTGTTAGTTATTATTGTTTTTTTAAAAAAAATGAATCTAGTTTATAATGACTGGGGGCGTGGACTGATTTTAGATTCACTTGTGGTCCATTATATGGATCTGTTTATGATAAAATAATAAGAAATGTCTCAGCCATACTTTCGCAGCTTCTGCTGTATGTAGCTGAACAGCCTTAGCAGCTCCACCGGCATTCTATCATGTTTTATCTGCTAAGTTCCATCACTGAGGTGTAAATAAAATCACTCAGAGTTGGTTGATGTTAACTGATGCATTACAGAGAAAGGTTTCTAGTTTGATTTTTTAAAACATTTATTTTTTTATTTTATTTTTTTAACGACTTAAATCATGTCAAAATTATTTAAATGGAGCTTCTTACAATAGATATTGTCACAAAGCAGCTTTATAGAAAATCTGGGTCCGAACCCCCAATAAGGAAGTCAGAGGAAAGAGTGACAAGGAAAAAGTTCTTCAGAGCAAGTGGAAGAAATCCTGAGAAGAACCCCACCACCCACCGCCCCCCCGCTTGGGTGGACACTGGAAAGCAACAAACACAAAAAGGATCAGAGTTTACGGTAACAGGCAATATAAAATGAGGACTGTGAGTAACTGGTAGATGGAAGACCAGTGATAGGATAGAATAGGAGTGTTGAGTGTTTTTAAGGCAGAGTCTGTGATTGAATAGCATGATTGTTGGATAAGGATTGAGGACCCCTCACAGCAACCAGGAGGTGCAACGTCAACAATGTAAATAAAGCTATTTTATTTGCAGCACAAAACCACTGGACTGGAACAAACAACAACCTCTTTTATATGTGGTGGTAGTCATAATATCATAAAAAAATTCTAATAGATAAGTAATAGTGCAAAGACAAAACACAGAGGCACAATACAACGTGTGCATAGACAGTACAACAGATGGGCAAGATATGCAGGAGCAGTAACTGTGCATCAGAAAGTTTCTAAGACTGACCAGCTGCGAGGCTTCTGGGGACATTTCTTCCCCATTTTTAAATGTACCTTGTTTCTAAAGTGGTCAAATCTGTGGGAAGCATGAGGTGGGTAAAACTTCTTCAAAACGTGGTCAGAACAAAAAAGGGTTATTAAGAATCGCAGTTTGTTGAAAATGTTTTGCTCTTTTCTTCTGGATAAAACAGAAAATCCCACCCAGGTTTTACTGGTGATAAATTATAACATGAGTAGTGTTGGAGCAGTGAAGCGCTGGATTGTGGTATTTTGTATGGACTGTGTTGGACTCCGTTCAGACAGAAGCTTAAGGACTAAAAAACAACAGAGAAGAAAATGTAAACAACAGAAAACAGTAAAATGGGTCAGTGATGTCAAGCACACTCCATAGAGTATTTTTTTTTATATTATTGCTTCACAGAAACAAACAAGTTTACCGTGCATTTCCATTTGCTCATTAATGTCACCAAAACTTTGTTCTGCTTCACAGCAGGCTTTATTAAATATCCAGCAGGTGGGCCCGCAGCTTTGGTCGTCTGTCTTCCATCTAGTCATCCAGCCCAGTAGTAATGGGAGAGAAGGGTGAGAGGTTGTTATAAACGAGCATGACTTAAATCAGCTCCGGCTACTTTCTCACCTTTTCTAGGGCCTTAGCCCAGATGCACTGACTTCACTTTTTCCGCCCCACGTGTAAATAAAAGCATTATATTTTGCAGGGGTCTGGGCTTTTAAAAGTAAGGTTAGCAGTGCATTGAGTGGTGAAATGTCAGCACATAAATACTGTAGCACAGGCAACTGAGAGAAACAGAGTGTGTGTGTATGGTGGTGGTACTTGGACACTGTGTGTGTGTGTGCGTGTGTGTGTGTGTGTGTGTGTGTATGGTGGTGGTACTTGGACATTATATGTGTGTGTGTGTGAGCGTGTGTGTGTGTGTGTGGTACTTGGACATTGTGTCCGTGTGTGCATGGTGGTGGTACTTGGACATTGTGTGTGTGTGTGTGTGTGTATGGTGGTGATAGTTGGACATTGTGTGTGTGTGTGTGTGTGTGTATGTTAGTACTTGGACATTATGTGTGTGTGTGTGTGTGTGTGTGTGTGTATGGTAGTACTTGGACATTGTGTGTGTGTATGGTGGAGGTACTTGGACATTGTGTGTGTGTATGGTGGAGGTACTTGGACATTGTGTGTGTGTATGGTGGTGATACTTGGACATTGTGTGTGTATGGTGGTGATACTTGGACATTGTGTCCGTGTGTGTATGGTGGTGGTACTTGGACATTGTGTGTATGTGTGTATGGTGGTGATACTTGGACATTGTGTGTGTGTGTGTGTGTGTGTGTGTGGTACTTGGACATTGTGTGTGTGTGTGTGTGTGTATGGTAGTACTTGGACATTATGTGTGTGTGTATGGTGGAGGTACTTGGAAATTGTGTGTGTGTATGGTGGAGGTACTTGGACATTGTGTGTGTGTGTGTGTATGATGGAGGTACTTGGACATTGTGTGTGTGTATGGTGGAGGTACTTGGACATTGTGTGTGTGTGTGTATGATGGAGGTACTTGGACATTGTGTGTGTGTGTATGGTGGAGGTACTTGGACATTGTGTGTGTGTGTATGGTGGAGGTACTTGGACATTGTGTGTGTGTATGGTGGAGGTACTTGGACATTGTGTGTGTGTATGATGGAGGTACTTGGACATTGTGTGTGTGTGTATGATGGAGGTACTTGGACATTGTGTGTGTGTATGGTGGAGGTACTTGGACATTGTGTGTGTGTGTATGATGGAGGTACTTGGACATTGTGTGTGTGTGTGTGTGTGTGTGTGTGGTACTTGGACATTGTGTGTGTGTGTGTGTGTGTGTGTGTGTGTGTGTGTGTTTGTGTGGTACTTGGACATTGTGTGTGGTACTTGGACATTGTATGTGTGTGTATGTGTGGTACTTGGACATTGTGTGTGTGGTACTTGGACATTGTGTGTGTGTATGGTGGAGGTACTGGAACATTGTGTGTGTGTATGATGGAGGTACCTGGACATTGTGTGTGTGTGTGTATGATGGAGGTACTTGGACATTGTGTGTGTGTATGGTGGAGGTACTTGGACATTGTGTGTGTGTGTATGGTGGAGGTACTGGAACATTGTGTGTGTTTGTGTGTTTAGTCCATTTGAACCTTTGTATGCGTATTTCAGAACCGTGTGCAGCAGATAGCACCTGTGTTTGCATGTATCTATCTGCTCTGCCTACACGCTGTGTGCTGCTAGTGGGTTTTGATAGTTTGCTGGCTTGGGTCTGTGACGTCCTGTTTGTACAGAAGGGTGCTTATGGTGCTTGAGTCAGGGCTTGGTGCTAATTGTCTGTGCACAGTAACAATATTGTCTGGAAATGTCAAACCTCTCAGCACCTTCCGCCATCCAATTAACATCGCTTATAGCCCCTCTCTCGCTCCACTCAGCCACCTCAGCAAATATCAGCCCACAACACCGTGCCACAATAGCCCATGATTGTGCACACTGCCCTTTCAAATCCTCACCACATGCAGGGGTGAGTGAGAGACTCCAGATCGTTGGACTGCAGTTGAGAAGGCCACTGTGCGTGTGTATATACACGTTTCTGTGAAAACACTCCACCATATTCAATCAGTTTCTATAGTGGATTATGTGGGTGTATTGTCCTAAAGCTGAAATAGAATTGAAAACTGTATGTACATTGCCATAAGTGAATAAGAAGAGAGTTCAGTATTCATTTTATCATTCAGTCTTTCTTTATTTAAGATCAGGTTTACATGGAGGTTTACAAGGGGAAAAAATATTAAAGTGAATAAAATAAAGATTTCAAAGTAAAGATGAAATAATAATGAAAATAATAAGAAATAAATAAGAAAGCAAATATTTAACTAAACATATACAACAAAAGAAATATATACATTTATAAAAAAATAAAAATATTTTTTTTTTAGCAAATTATTCCAAAGTAAGTAAAATAGTATATAAGTATATAATCTAAGAATATATAAGTATGGAAAAACTAAAGTATATAGAACTACCATACCATGAACCTTGAACATTGTTCCCCCTTCAAATACTGCATTTACGTTAAAATGGACCTATTCCAAAATCGTTACATAACAGTCTTGACTCATTAATATATACTCTCCCTAAACAGAGACCCATTGTTCCAGGCTTTGTAGGGAATGTTGGCACTGCCCAGACAAACTATAATGTCAGGGAGCACTTTTTAATGTTCATTTTTACACAAGGCTAAACTTGACTTCCTAGCTTCATGACTCAAGGGTTCCTTTCCACCTTAAGTGCTACTGCTTGAACTCCACCAGAATGCAACTGTGGCACCATTTAATGGAGAAATTCACATACAATCTGCTGAAAATGAAGGCAAGTTCAGCATCCAGTACTGAGCCCATCATATTGGACGATATTAAGTTGCTCAGAGTTCAACACTAAAGAGTTTAAAGAGAGAAGCTGCTCCACCTTTATTAGCATCACAACCCCAACAGCAGCCTGTAAGCAGCAGCCATGCTGTGTGATTGTATTAGTGTTTGCCGGCTGAGACAGGTCATCCTAAACTGAGAGTTTCATATTGAGGACCTTAATTTACTGTGTGGTGATGGTAAGACCAGAGTAGCTAGTATAGGTAATGTTAGCTACTAGCAGGCCTCTAACATTAGCACAGCTATGTAAAAGCTAGGAGGACTAAGCTTGTTTACACAGTGGTCCATTTATGTCTCTGCCTAAAATGTCTCTATTTTAACATGTTGCTTCTGTGTGATCATCTTAGTGTCTCACTGTAAACCAGCCAATCAGAGCAGAGCTCATCAGATTATTCATGAGCTCACCAAAAAAGGGAAAGCAGTTTGTTTCATTCTAGGGCCAAATTATTTGGGTTATAAATGGGCGTGCAAATCCGCATCTGGGCATTTTTCACATACCTTCTGTGTAGACAATATAAAATGCTGAATAAATGCATTGTGTGACACTTTTAACGAGAATGACAGCTCATTAAAAGTCCTCTGCAGTGTAGTGGCTGAACTGAGGATGATGTGATTTATAGCAGTTTGCTGTTGAAGTGAAGGGCTTCTTCCTCATGTGCTTCAAAGACCTGTGTAAACATCCTCTCCAGTGTTGCAGAGCATGTATGTGTGTTATCCTGAATCCATCTGTATTATTAAGAGCTTTGTGAAACTGTTGCACCATTATTTGGAATCTTCAGGCCTTGCAGGCGAAACCAGATCGTGAACCATTCTGTGAATCTGACTGAAAAGGCAGTCTTGGAATCATCTCAGAGTCACTCCAGCAAACTGAAATATGAAATGATGGATCTAAGAACTTTGGAGGACTTTGTCCCAATAGCTTGTATTTAGCTCTTATTTCACAGACAGCTCTTCATTGTTTTGCTTATGCTCGACACTGAGCTCCAGTAGCAGCTGGACAACAGTGAAAGGGCAGCTGGAGGCAGCTGTCTGATTTTAAATTTTTTTATCTTTAATTTTAATTTTTTTAATTTTAATTTTAATTTTAAGAGTTTTCTTAATATCCAGACATTTATTTAGGTATCTGAAACCTCCTCGTGTTACCGTCACCTCCAACCAGAAGGTAATTAGTTTACAGGGCACTTTTGAATGGGTCCTCCAGATTTGTGAACATTGTTTTCCGGATTTATGAAAAACATTTTGTCTAGCTGCGGCTAATTTTACTGAACTCATGTTCAGGAAAAATGCATGTTAGCTGTAGCTGTGGCAACTTAAAGTGCTTTACAGACAGGTGATAAAGCTTAGCAATCGTAGAGGAAACTGTGAGTATTATCATAACACAGATCAGTCACAGAATTATAATTAAATGCCAGGGTCAGGAAGTAATGTTTATTAAATGTGAACACTGAGCTCGAATGGTGTGGTGGGTAGTGCTGGCCTGGGTTTGATTCCTGCCCTGGTGTTCCAGGATCCTTACTGTGTGGAGTTTATATTTTCTCCCTGTGTCTGTGTGAGTTTCCTCCCACAGTCCAAAGACGTGCAGTCAGGCATAACGGAGATGCTAAACTGCCCCCTAGGTGTAAGTGGTTCTGCATGTTTGTGTGTCTGCCCCCCAATGGATCGTTAGCCTTTAGGCTGGGATATGCTCCTGTGACCCAGAAGGATAAATGACTTGAATGGATGAGCTTGACTGTCTAATAAATGATGGAATTGATTTCCTGAAGGCTCTCTTTTCATGTTTTCGGTATTTTGCAGAAGGTCTGGATCTGCAGATGTAGGATCATGGTTGGAACGTTCCATAATGTAAGCAGGTGCTTTTACGGCCACTTACAGCATTAAGCTACTCTGTCCTAAATGATCCAGGTAGCCAGTACAGTTAAATCAGGAGCACTCTGTTTTCTCTCGGTTAGGTTCCGTGCACCGCGTACGAGCTGTAGAGGAGTATTGACATATGGGGATCATGGTCGTTAAGCGTGCTTTAATATTTTTATGTGAGTCATGGTAATGTGGAAAGTGCAGTGTTTTCTTAGGGGCTTCTGGAGGCATTTAATCACACATTCTGTACCTTTGTGCTACGACGCCCGCTCCGAATTTTGCTCAGTCTTGCTTCCCTCGGAAAACTTGACGGTCCCCAAAGACGTCGCTCAGCAGGGATTAGCGGGCAAGGAGCTGTAGTGTGTACCTGGACAAATTTGCTGGCTGTCGCTATTTAAGGCCTGCAGGTGCTATTAATAGCGTTTTCTACTGTTACAATCTTTGCCTACCGCGACGAAATATCTCTCTCTCTCTATGTCTCTCTCTCTTTCTCTCTCTCTTGCTTGTTCCCCCTCTCTGACTCTCTTTCTCTCACACTTCACCTCCTCCCTCTCTTTCTCTCTCTTTCTTTCTCTCTCTCTTTCCTGTTCCCCCTCTCTGTCTCTCTTTCTGTCACACTTCACCTCCTCCCTCTCTTGCTCTCTCTCTCTCTCTCCCTCGCTCTCTCTCTCTCTCTCTCTCTCTCTCTCTTTCTCTCTCTCACACACACACACACACACACACACACACACACACACACACACACACACACACACACACACACACACACACACACACACCATGTTCCTCACCTGACTTACAGGCTGGTGACTACAAGGATGAAAGGACCCAAAAAACGCTGTATAAACCTGGTGCACACACAAACACACACACACACACACGTGTGCGCACACACACCCCCACACCCCCCCACACACACTTTGACTCTATGCTGTTTGCCGAACTGGCTAAGGCCATCCATAATTCGACTGGTAGTTTGTGTTTGTGCTGTTTGTATGTGTATGTTAGGCAGGTACATGCTACGCATGTGACTTCCCTGTAGAATACAGGTCAATGTTGCTTTCACAGCATCTGTTTACTCCCTCATCAATCATGGCGCTGCTCTCCCCTTTGTATTCTCTCTCTCTTTCTCCCTCTCGCTCTCTCTCTCTCCCTCTGTTCCTCTCACTTCCTTTATTTAGCTCATTTTGGTGGTTCTCATATTCGGCTTAGCCTGTAGACATTTTTCACCTCTGTCTCCTGACGACTTTATAAGATCAGTTGCTCTTTTTCTTCATTCTCCTCATTTTCTCTCTGTCCCCTCTTCCTTCTTCACTGTCTCCCACTGTGTAACTAATGTCTGCTCCGTCATTTGTTCGTTATTGAATCAGTGGTTGCTCTTACCCTGTGCGCAGATGTCCTGTGGCATAGAGGCTAAAGTGTCCAGCTAAGCACCATGTAAAAGCTCAGACTATTCATCATCCTACATATTTGGAAAAATGTTCCTCGTTTCTCATCACACCTACGGTGAGCTTTACTAGATTATTAATTGTTCACAATCCTGGACTTCTAACTTCAGAGGAGCCAATTTTGCAGTACTTTAACATCAGAGTGTTAGTGTATAGTCTTGTATGAATGAGAGAACAATTACTCATCTAGAGTGGTTAAGTAGCTGAGAGGTAGTAGCTCAGACTGACAGTAGGTCTTCTCATGTAGCACAGTGGTGCTTAAAAGTTTGTAAAACCTTCAAAATGTTCTATATTTCTGCATAAATATGACCTAAAACAAAATCAGAGTTCCATTCAGAGTAGCTGAAAAGAATCCAGTTTAACAAATTAGACAAAATATTATAATAGTTTTTTCCATATTTTTATTCCACATCATGAAACAATATGGCGTGACCAGGAATAACTTCCACCCAAGCATTTGTGTCTTGCTGCATGTATTCATGAGTTTCAGGTCATGGACTTCCTTTAGGGTTTGCTGGAAAATCCAAATTTTATTGTTTCATGAACAATGGTAAACTGTCCTGGCCCAGATGCAGCAACACGATCATGATACTCCCACCACCATGTTTCAGAGAGGGAATAAGGTTTTAATGCTGGAATGTAGCTTTTTCCTACCTCCAAACTTCCTATTTTGGTGTTTACAAAACATAGTTCTAGTAGCCTTCTGGCTTGTCCACATGGTTTTAACACTATAGCCACTCACACCTGATTGTGTGAGTCCCATTGATTGTAAACAACTGATTCTAATATCACCGTCAGCTAACAATTAGTTTAGAGTTGTTACATAACCAGTAACGTCAGGTAAATACCACAAAGCAGGATTCTGAATTAGCAAGCTAACGTTAGGTTTGACTCAAACAAGTGGTCACAGTAACTACCAACACAGTCACCTGGGAAGCTTCCTCCGCACAGCTTACCTGCACAGTTTTAATGTGGATAAGCAAGACAAGTCTGATACATAACCAGTTGAATGCAGGTGAAAATATCAGGTGACTTAGCTTGAAGCACTACTGAATGAATTATCTTGGCAGATAATGCTGAGTTTGCTTGATGGTAAATTCCTCTGGCCTTTTTGCTATTCGCTTCAGTACTTATATAAATACATGTACCTAAGCTGCTATTATGCTTTCCATAAACATACCTGAATATCCTCATTACATGACTTAGAATACGTAGTATACCTTTTTACATTTACACTGTAGAACTGAGTGTGTGTATATAATAATCTGAAAACATTATTTGGGTGGTATATTGTGTTTGACACCTATAATGACTTGCAGAGGATACCTCTACTTAGATTTGTTCCACAGCTGTATGCATGGTATTTGGGGTAAAATCTTTATTTGTCTGGAATTTTATATATTAATGGCCTTATTGTTGTCCTAATTTTACTTTTATGTGCTCTTAGATTGTACAGAAATATGTCATTTATTATTATTATTATTATTATTATTATTTTGTTTTTTTTAAGCATATGACACATAGATGCTGAATAATTATATAATATTACATAATAATAGACATGATAATGATTTGATGACTGACAGTATTTTTTTGTAAGGTAAAAAGGAGAAAAGCCGACAGGTGCAGTGGTAGATAATGATGACTTGTGTGTGTCTACATGAGGATTTTTCTGCTCAGTGAATGACAAGTCAACAGTTAGTTTGTCATGATAACACTGAGAGCTAACTGAGTAGCCTAGCTACAGGCACACCACCACTGCCTTCTGAACCACAGCCTAGCAGCACATCCTTGATCACCTGAACCACTACTGCTTTATAGTACACTGGTGGACAGTAACAAAGTAATTGTAACAAAGTACCAGTATTTTGGTGCATCTGTACGCATTTCCATTCTGAGGGACTTTTAACTTTAACTCCACTAATATCTAATATCTTACTGTTCACTCCACACATGTCCACGCATTATAATTGAATCTCTCCTTCCTATTGGTTTATGTGTGGAATAAATTGTGATATGCCTATATGAAAGAAGCGTGAAGCGAGCCCACCAATCAGGGTACAGCGGTCACTTTGTTTAGAGCTTGTTTTGACCTGTTGGACAGAGCTTGGTTCTAGCTAATGGAAACTGTTCTCCTTCAGTGTTCTGTGCTTAGGATCATTTTCACAGACATCAGTGTCAGACTAATAAATGAGCTTCTATTGAAGACTGGTGGACTGAGAGACACTAGAGTCTCTTCACCTACACTGAGCTGATTAAGAGTCTTGTTCCAGAAATGATAATAGGACATTAGAGCCGTAATAAATCATGCTCCTGTTACTCTCCATACTTAAGTACATATTAGTACAGTTAATACTTTAGTACTTTTACAGGTATTTTTAAGTGGTGGTCTAAAGGGAGAACTTTTACCAAGTGGGTATCTCTACTCTTACTGAGCTATATGGTTTGTGTACTTCATCCACCACTGGTGCCCACCATTCCAATATTACAAAATGTCTTAACTGAATAACAGATGTGAGCAATACTCGCTCAGCTGCTTTGGGTGCTCATAGCCTATGGCTACTGGTTTTTGGGAACCTCTTTGAGAAACTAGATCTCCAGTAAAACAGGCAGGCTGTGTACTTGTTTGCAGGGATGTGAAAATCACCCCTGAAAGTGCTTTGTTTGACCCCTTGGGACCATCTTTTTGCTGATTTTGAAGATTTAATTTCTGTTTTTCTTTCTGATTGACTTTTTTTGCTGGAAAGGGCTCGAAGGATGGACCTAAAACTTGCCTCTCAGCTGAAATGTGAGCCAGCGCACATGGCCTGTGCATGCTCTAATGTATCTACCTTTTTACTGTCTTCATCATTTTTGACCGGGAGGCTTTGGGGGAACCTGAGCGGTTTCTAGACATGCCTCCCTCCGACCAGCCTCAATGCTGCTGATTCAGGACAGGAACGCTGGAGCTCGGCTCTCAGTTCTCCTATTGATTTACAGGGGGGGGGTTTGTACCTAATATCAGTTTGGAGCAAATGACTAATGAGGCAGGCGGAGCGGTGAAAGAATGTGGGGAGAGCTGACACATGACCCCTAAATCATCTGACATGGTCACACCAGCGTTTCTGCCCAGTACTCTGTTAACATTCTGAGACTTTTTGAGGCCTTTTACCCACATTTAACCTAATATACACTTCAGATCAGTGTGTGGTTAAATTAAACTAATGAAATGAAATAAACCTGAACACACTTTCCCAAACATGCTTTTCACCAAAACATCGACTTTGTGTTACTGTCCAAAACTGTAAAAGTAATACAACTCAGCCAAATCAATTAAAGTGCTTTAGAAGGCTACAGAAACCAAAAAACCTGCTGCTTTTATGTTCATATATTTGATTCGACAGTCCTTTTTAGTCTAACCTGCCTGTTAGTACAGCATGAGGTTAAACTGACCTAATGTAGCACTTTTATCACATTTAAATTCCTCATTTTAACAGGCAGGACCTGCATGTCTGATATAATTGATTTCCTGTTTTCCCGTAATGTGATCTGCTCATAATGCACTAGACGACAGAAGAGCTGAGCAAACACAAATTCTGCTTTGTTATCTGTTGGTGTTTCTGGTAGTTTAAGCATTTTGTCCGTAAATTACAGAAACAAATCAAAGTTGACAGACATGTACTTTACATCACTACATTAACTGTTTCAGTTTTGATTCCAGCGAGAAGGCGATAAGGAAATAAGTGTTTCTGGTCTGTGTAGCTTTAGCCACTTTCACTTTAACTCACTTCATATGATTAAGAAGCCTATATACATATATACTCACCCCACACCCAGTGCTTTACTCTAGGCAGCAGCCAGGTATGCATTAGTGGAAAAGAAAATGGTTAGTTCAATAAGGCCCAGAAGTGTGTTGGACCTTCCCCTCTACCTTATTTCGGAACGTTCAGAACGCTGATTGTTTCACTTAATGAGTAATTAATGTCAACAAATGTCATTCTGCTCTGGAGCTAGATATTTAGAAAGATCATAATCTCAGTAATCTTGCTGACATTTTTAGTTCCTTCTAGGCAGCCACTTTTTTCTGCCTGTGTCATTAGCTCAGCACATCCCACTCACTCTCTAAATATGATTTTTGCTGTCCTCAGTACCAGCTGGAAGCTCAGAATGGCTCTGAAAATCCTTCGCTGATGAAATCAGGACAGGGACATTGCTTTACATATCGCTACTGTTTGAACAAACCCTTATATCTGCATTTCTGTCTTTTAGTTTTTGACTTGAAAAATGAAAGTAAGGAAAAGTGAAACCTGAAAGTACCTGTTGCTGTGATATGATAAAAGTCTGATTCCATTGACTCCTGTTGAAAGTGAAGTATGTTTCTCCTTCTCAGTGAAAGTTAGCATAGCCTCATATAAAGTAATCATTGTCACTCCACTGCTACGCTCCCTTCACTGACTTCCTATAGCTGCCCGCATCAGGTTTGAAGCTCTCATGCTTGCCTACAAAGCCAAGAATGAACCAGCCCCTGCTTACCTTATGGCAATGGTCAAGAGTCAGTCTATACCTCGAGCCCTTCATGAACAGCTCTGCTTGACCAGCCATCCCTTAAGATACATGAAAGACCAGCACCAAGACTCTTCTGTGTCTTGGCTCCCAGACGGTGGAATGAACTAAAGACCATCTCTTTGTAAAGCACTTAAGTGAGCACTAATCGATGTATATACTGAGATGTTTCATTTTGCACTAATGCTGAGTTTAACTCATCTGCTCTTTAGGTACGAGCACTGGCTTGGGACTGCGAGGTAGTACACTGTAGGTAGCTGTAATTAGCTCTGCATTCTTTTTACTGTGTATTAGCTTTGGTCTTGTTTGAGCAGCATCTAATCTCAAGGCAAGGTTTAGACTTTAACCTACTACTAGCAAGGAAACTAACTGAACTCTAAGCATAGTGGCTCTGGATAAGAGCATCTGCTTAATGCCGTACATGTAAATCTACATTTTGGAAATTTGGTTTTACTCAAACTACAGCGATATATATTAAATCATTTAGTCATTGTGACTATATCAGCTTGTTAATCACTGTAGGAGCTGAATTCCTCTCCACGCTTCTTCATTAAAATTGTATTCCTTTTACTTCTTATGCTAATGAGGTACCCATCTATAATATTAATACCCTGTGGTTCTTAACACAAGTATGCTAAGCAATTACTTCCACACGGATCCTCTGTATGTGTGGTCACATTGCACAATCTAAAAAGTGGGGAACGACACGGGCTAGCTTGCCAGATGACGCTACTCCTGTCAGGAGGAGAGCGATGTATAATGGAGTGAGAGCCGGCTCCTTGTAGGATCTGCTGTTATCCCCAGCTGCTGCTGTGGAGTTGATCCAAACGTTCCTTTGTGAACTGGGGTGCAGATCCAGCACAATGTCGCCTTTGTTTCGTGGAACTCAGCTGGGAACACCTTTAGTAGTCTGAGAAGACATGTTTCTCGAAGGCTGTGTTTAGAAAGTCCTATGGAATTATTTGAATGGTGTTGGTTGGATATTGTGTTACTTGTTGTGAAATTATTACAGAATGGTGAATTGATTTCAGGAGATAAATTGCCAGCTTAGTTGCATAGCTAAGTCAGAGAGATGCATAACATATTAATTAATTTATTACTAAATACTGATACAATAGCTTTTCATATATTTTCATGTATTAATGAGTAGAAGATGTGCATATAATATTTAGGGAAGTGTTTGTTACCATTGGGTTTCTATTCCATTGCTGCCTTATTACCATTACAGTCCTCAATTATTATACATTAAGAACTGTAAATTAAACAGGTCATTTTTAGGTAAGTACAACTTGTTACCATTATTTCATAATGGCCTAGTTAACACTCACTCCAATTTCTGATTTATTATTTAGTAACTACTACGTAATTGACATTTAATAACTTATTAAATATAAACAGTTACTATAAAATTACCATTTCATTACTTACTTATTACTGATCTGGGGGGTAAAGTGCTACCTAGAAGTGCTTTTTCAAATTCATCAGTCCAGAGAACATTTTGAAACCTTTATTTATTATTGTGCTTTTTATCTTTCCCTCTTTCCTTTAGCATGACTAGCTTTTTGTGCATGTAAACGGTCTGCGAAAGTATAAACTCCAAGGTACCAGCCCTTTCCAGTCCATTTCTCTGATGTGACATCATCTTGTACCACAATCCTTTTTGCCTGCCTACCTCCAAGCTTGAGCTTGGAGCCCTCACACAGCAGAGCTAAAACAGTAAAAACTGACCACTTTAAAACATCATGCTCCAGTCCAGCTTGTGAAGGTGGACCTGCCAACTTGTTCTACTCTGGCTCAAGGTGTTACGGCAGACCCGATGCCATTGTAAGAATCACCACAGTCGTGTGGGTAGCAGGATACTGCTTGATCAGAACAGGGTGGGTGAGCTGACCAATCAGATTAAAGGAGCTCACAGGAGCTCTAACAGGCTTGTTCAGAAAGAGGGTGAACACGGATGAGGAAAATACTGTGTTTTAGGAGAACTGAAGGGTGTAAGTCTATTCTAGTAGACCCCGAACAATTAAATGATAATTATTGAAAATCAGTATAATAAGAATATATACAGGGGTTGGACAATGAAACTGAAACACCTGTCATTTTAGTGTGGGAGGTCTCATGGCTAAATTGGACCAGCCTGGTGGCCAATCTTCATTAATTGCACATTGCACCAGTAAGAGCAGAGTGTGAAGGTTCAGTTAGCAGGTAAGAGCACAGTTCTGCTCAAAATACTGCAATGCACACAACATTATGGGTGACATACCAGAGTTCAAAAGAGGACAAACACGTCTTGCTGGCGCATCTGTGACCAAGACAGCAAGTCTTTGTGATGTATCAAGAGCCACGGTATCCAGGGTAATGTCAGCATACCACCAAGAAGGACGAACCACATCCAACAGGATTAACTGTGGACGCAAGAGGAAGCTGTCTGAAAGGGATGTTCGGGTGCTAACCCGGATTATATCCAAAAAACATAAAACCACGGCTGCCCAAATGACGCTGTATTGGCCGCAAAAGGAGGCCCTACACCATACTAATAAATGATTGTGGTCTAAAACCAGGTGTTTCAGTTTCATTGTCCAACCCCTGTAGTTTGTAGATGTGGAAACATTGTGATTCCATATGCACAATGCGTAGTGTCACAATATTTAATTTTTCTGAGGGTTAATAAGTTGAAACAAAAAAAAATAACCAGTGGTCCCACATTCAAAAATGACTAACAGGATCTATAAATACACAGATTTTATTTAAAGTAAAACATCGGTCACTGTTCTTCAAGTACTGACGATCCTCACAATATACAACTGAAAGCACATTGTGATATCATATGACATCATTTTATCATTAAACATGGTCACACTGCCCGACCTTTATGAGCCTGCATGTTTGTTTTCTGTCTTTATTCCAAATCAGCAGTCCATGCAGCAATACAGCACCGTAGCGTTCAGTACCGGTTAATCAGTAAACAGCACAGTTTCTCACTCATGTCCAAGTGTTGGCCAGGAAGTAGAGCTTGAATCCCTTCTGTTAGCCCGTATATTTTCCGAGCCAGCATGTCAGGCATTCCAAGCGAGGTCTATGGCGGTGGTGATTATGAGCATCTGTGTGTAGACCCCAGTGCCAGTTTGATTTAGAGGAATCACTGTCCAGTACGCTGTAGTCAGTACTGGACTTAATAGTGCCATTTCTTTGTGTTGCATTTGTGCTCCTGTTGTGCCTCACAATAATTTGTTGCTGTTTTTATTTCTTCTGTTAATGTCATGCTGTTGTCATACTTGTTCCAAATCTGTATCATCATCAGCATACTTAGAATGAAATAGTTAAATAGCCGATTCCTAATCAGAATGAAAGAATGACATAAATGAATGTGTTGATGGTTTAGTACAGATATGTAAATTCAGGTCTTGTGTCTGTGGTCATGTGTGGACATTGACATGTGTTTGTCTCTGTGTTTGTATGTGTGTGTGTGTGTTTGTGTGTTGCAGTTTTCTGCTGGTGTTCAGCTGTCTGGTGCTCTCTGTCTTCTCCACCATTCCCACCCATCAGAAAACCGCCAACGAGGGGCTCTTCATCCTGGTAAGAAGACCATGTGCCCCAGTATATGGTAGCATATTATGGGACCCTACAACCAGCATTTTACTTACATGCAAGAGCTTTCAGAAAGTGCTCAAAAAGTGTGTCTAGATTTATCATTGTTAAGCTGCATGTGAGTGCTCGTTTGATGGAAAGTCTAATGTACACAGTTTTCCCCCTAACTCATATGTTGTTGATCAGCCAGGACATGTTCTGTATCTGAAAATTGGTTTAGTTTTGCTCTGGAGCTATACGGCAGATGTAACTAACATATCGCTGTCCTAAGAAAAACAAGTATCTCCAAAATGGCAACTTTACAGGAGAGGACAAAAACCCCATTTAACTTTAATGTAAGTCAATGGAACCAGACGTCTTTCCAAGCACTTTGGTGCCATTTCTGTTGGTCCATTTATTATGAGATTTTCACACAGTGTCAACGGCAGCAGCTGTGGTCAAATGATGCATAAAAATAAAAATGGACAAAAATGGAGATGCATGTTTTTCATTGGATAGCGACGATATGACAGAGGTGTATGGAAATCATAGCACTGTGCAAATTGCATGCCTAAATCATCAGACATGTACCTCAAATTGTTGAGTTAGTAAGTAGTTAGTAACACGAAACAAGCTTGCTTATTCTTGTTTCTACAAGTCTACAAAAAATCTACAAAGCTGTCTGTCTAAACTTTGTTCTAGCTCATGCTGTCCAATCATCCCCCAACCCACCCCTTTTTGTAGAACACATGGCTTATCATCATGGATGTTTCAAATACATACTGAAACAGACTTTACAGTTACACAGAACATAAACTGAACTGAATGATCCAGATTAATAATTATCTAGCATATGCAGTATAGAACCTCCGGTAAAATTTTGCCCCAAAATCCAGCAAACCTGACACAAAAAAGACAACTGCAACTCCATGTTTCAGTGCCTGGATTCCAGCTGTTTCAGCAAATTCAGCAGATCCATATGAAGCTAAAAGCTTCCTGGTCACCAGCTTCTTGTTCAAATTTTCCCGTTCCACCTCAAATAAGGCACCAGAATTTGAGTGCTGCATTATTTAAGGGGGAACTGGAAATTCCAGCAGGAAGATTTTGAATGGGAAGATTAATTCCGCCTCATGGGATCCATTTACTTCCCTTTTTTATTTGTCAGCAGTCTGTATAAGGATGGCTCAGAATTCTTGTTGAACCTTTTTGTTGAACATTGTTTTCACTGTATTGAGTCAGAACGCTAATGCTGCCTCTACTGCAACCACTGACTGTGATACCATGTGCATGTCCTCTCTATACAGACAAAATTTAGGCATCAGGGTCCCTGCTACTGCTGCTACTACTGTTTTGAGCTATTTGCAGTAACAAATCTGTTGGAAACGCAAAGAATTTGATCTAGCAATTGTTAGCATCCACTTTGCACAATGCTAATCGGTACGCGTACGCTTCTGTCACTTGTTAGCTTCACTAGCTTTGTGTACGAAACGCTTGTGGAAATTTCAGATCCCAAACATGTCTTCGCATAATTGTCCAACTTTGGTGAAAATCATATAAAGGCTATTTTTCTGTTATAGAGGGCTATTTCACTGTTACAGGCAACAAGCATGCTCTCTTTCTTCCATCACACGCACCCCTACGCACTCACCTACATCTTTAACCATGCACGCGTCGCTGATGCCATTGGGCTTGTTTAGTCATGTGCCTCCAGTTTCTTTCGTTGAATAATAATAAGGAGTGGTAGTATTGTCCGTAGCCTCTCTTACCTTAGGTGGACTTTCAGTCTGTTCTTTGCCATCTGTACAGCAAAGTAAAGATCTAGTTTGCAGGCTGCAGTCTCGGAGAGCCTTTGTCCAGATGCATCCTATTTGCATTGTCTCTATTGTTTCCAAATGCAAACATACAAACGGACATTGTGTTCAAAAACCTGACAATGCTTTTCTGTGGACACAGTATCCAATAGCAGTGTATATATCTTTGTGTGTCATATTTGGAGGTGTGCCTTAAAAAAAAGTGATGAATAGGGACCATTTTTCATTTGCCAGCAGTATGGATCAAATGTGCCGTGTTTGCAGCCCTTTTTGCAGGCCATTGTTTTTACTAAGAGCTTTATCATGTTTTTGGCACAGTTTGGTAAACGTAAATAAGTAGCTTTGCAAAAGGAAAAGAAAGATTAGGTGGAATTAGGAAACTAATAAGTGAGGAATCAAATGTTGTTTGGCAAAGTTTGGCATCTTGGAAATGTTTGCTTTCCCTTAATGTACTAACGTACCTAATAAAAAAGGGACTGTCCTTCAGACCGTCTTTATATAAGATATATTCATCTTAATAATGATTACCCACAGCGTCTTGTCAGGTCGAGTTCATTTCTCAACCTGATTGGCACAATTGGCAGGTCGCAAGCCAGACTGTACAGTATCAAGTCTCCTTGTGGCCACGTAAAGTGTGTGTAAGTGTGCATCTTGTTTTCCAGCGGCCTCTTTGGAGAGCGAAATGGCAGTGTAAGCACAGCACAGGACTCAGGTGTTGTTGACTATGCAAGAAAGTAGCCGTCTCGAGCCACTAATCTTAACAGCAATCCTATAATCACCCATTCGGTATGAAGTGCTTTTGAGGGAGGTAATGGACGACTCTCTCGCTTTCTCCCATTTTTTTCTTTCTCTCTAATGGTGAAGAAATACGTTGCCTGGCATTTCACTCGTTTTTCAAATCATGTTATGATGAGCTCCCAGGAATTCCATTAGAATTAGTCAATAGCAGTATCTGGAGTAGACCCATAGGAATCTAGACGGCAAAGAACAAGCATGCCATGTAAATGGCACAAGTGTGAACACTTGAAGTGCCATCAAATTCCTCTGGAGTCGGATAAGCCACAGTTCATACACATTGAGACAAGTCACGTGAAGAATTGTGCCTGCTTTGAAACCAGTTTTTTTGTGTGCTATATTTTAGTTATTGCATTATCACTGACTAGTGTAGCTCATGTACATGTATTTCCATGTATGACATATGAAGCAATACCCTTTCTGAAACACTGACTGGTCTCTGCTGTGTGTCCTGCAGGAGTTTGTGATGATCGTGGTGTTTGGACTGGAGTATTTTGTGAGAGTTTGGGCTGCTGGCTGCTGCTGCCGCTACAGAGGATGGCAGGGTCGACTGCGCTTTGCCAGGAAACCCTTCTGTGTTATAGGTAAAGCATGCCTCTGCTATTGACTAATATCTTTAGTGATGGATGGATGAATTGATGGGTGAATTGATGGGTGGCTGGATGGATGGATGGATGGATGGATGGATGGATGGATAGATAGATAGATAGATAGATAGATAGATAGATAGATAGATAGATAGATAGATAGAAGATGCCGCCTGCATTGTATCCTGCATCTGATTAACGCTCTGTGAATGCAAAGTTCAGTGTACAGAACAGCACTAGGGGTAGTGTAGGCATTCTGCAGCATCAAAATGGCAGGGGGTCTTGACTACAGGCTGTGTGACCAAGTCCACAATTACACGCATCTGTATGATGGGTTCTTGTCACTGCACAACTGGTTATATCAAGAAGCCAAAAAAAAAAATAGACCAAAAAACATGTTCAACTCAAACGAAGAAGCTGCTGATGTACTCAGAATGAGACAGGCCTCAGCATCACTGAATGTGTTTGGGATTATTTGGATGGTAATAAGCAGTAAAAGCAACCAGCTTCTAAGACTGAACTTTGATCAAATATATAAAAAAATGAAAGTAAGTCTTCCTGAAAACAGTTAAGGTAATTATCTAGACTTCTTCTCAAGATTAAATATATGTTTTTAGTTTTTCCCTTGAGGGAGATTTGGACTGGGACGTTAATGAAGGCTGGTCTTTAACTTTTGTAGTCAAAGCAAGACAGATAGCTAGACGGACAGAAAGACAGAGAGGGGAAGACAGATGGCTTGATGAGCTGTTACAACCACGAGTAATCATTTTAACTGCATGGCTGAATAACACAAATTTAATATTACAACTAGTACACTGATACTTGCCTTACCAGCGGTACACTCCAGCCCCACTCCAGTTTCTATTCGGGAGAATCTCCTCGCCTCTTACATTGCCATTCCATTTTGCCAAGCAGTAAGAGAAACAGTTTTAGTCTGCAAGTATTTACAGTAATTTCACAGGATTGTTTATGTTTATTGGAATGCTCAGAGTTTAGAAACAATACATATCACTACAAATTCTTCCCTCAAGACGACAAGCCATATCATCTCAGAAATAATGCATTACACAGGTCAGTGCTTATTTTACAAGTACCCTTAACTGCAGATTTTATGAACATGTTCGCCAAACGTGCATGTTTTGCAAAATCAACAGAATTCAGCAAACACCTCATGCCTTCTATAGTAAGAGCTTTTCTAATTGGCGAGGTTTCGAAGTACAGGCTAATGTGTCAAAACTGTTGTCTGTGCTATATGACTGAATGCTATAGATAAGGCAGAATAAGGGATAAGGTTGAAAGTCACTGATGTATGCCTTTAATCCAGAGATGTCTTCACCTTTACTATTCAGTCCACATTGAAGCTATAACCTAACTTCACCATAAGGGTGAAGCAAATGTGTGAAGTGTCTGGGGAGGGGGCTGAAGACCAGTTTAAGGACCTCTGCATTAATCCCCAGGGGAAACCATTCAGGGCATTCCATACTCACTGTCTCTTTGTGTTTTTGTCTCTAGACTTCATAGTGTTTGTGGCGTCAGTGGCTGTCATAGCAGCAGGCACACAGGGGAACATCTTTGCCACGTCTGCTCTGCGCAGCATGCGATTCTTGCAGATCCTGCGCATGGTGCGCATGGACCGCCGTGGAGGCACCTGGAAACTGCTGGGCTCTGTAGTGTATGCTCACAGCAAGGTGACCACGCATCTACACACATACAGGACACGTGTCATAACCCAGTTACAGTTACTTTTTTAGCACCTACCTGCTCCCACATGGCCGTGCAGCTTTGCCAAGCAAATTCAGGCTGCAAGTAAACAGCAAAGTCCTAGAACTTTAATGTTGCTGAAAACCACCCATTTGCCTTTCTGTTTCAGGAGCTTATCACAGCCTGGTACATTGGCTTCCTGGTTTTGATTTTTGCCTCATTTTTGGTCTATTTGGCCGAAAAAGACATCAACACAGAGTTCTCTACCTATGCAGACTCCCTCTGGTGGGGAACTGTGAGTACAGTCAGACACAGAGCTTGCACAGTTTGCATCTCAAGCAATTAGAATGTATATTAAGGGAAACAGATGTGCTCCATCAACATTCGTAAGACCCCTGTCTTCTTACGCGCAGTGTCTTCTTCCAGATAACCCTCACCACAATCGGTTACGGTGACAAGACTCCACACACCTGGCTCGGTCGGCTTCTGGCAGCTGGCTTTGCACTGCTGGGGGTCTCTTTTTTTGCCCTTCCTGCAGTAAGTGCACCTATTAGTCCACTGTCTGCTCGC
>JAMWET010003898.1:15000-37048 GCA_024036415.1 Prochilodus magdalenae | reverse complement strand
CTAGGCCAGTTGGGGGTTGGAGGACTGTTATGTGATGTGTGGTAAGGCCAGTGGGGTGGAGGACTGTTATGTGATGTGTGGTAAGGCCAGTGGGGTGGAGGACTGTATGTGATGTGTGGTAAGACCGGTGGGGTGGAGGACTGTATGTGATGTGTGGTAAGGCCAGTGGGGTGGAGGACTGTATGTGATGTGTATGTGTAGTACGGCCCGTGCGGGGTGTGGAGGAACTGTTATGTGATGTGTGGTAAGACCGGTGGGGTGGAGGACTGTTATGTGATGTGTGGTAAGGCCAGTGGGGTGGAGGACTGTTATGTGATGTGTGGTAAGACCGGTGGGGTGGAGGACCTGTATGTGTGGTAAGACCGGTGGGGTGGAGGACCTTTATGGTATGTGTGGTAAGACCGGTGGGGTGGAGGACCTTTATGTGATGTGTGGTAAGACCGGTGGGGTGAAGGACCTGTATGTGATGTGTGGTAAGACCGGTGGGGTGGAGGACCTGTATGTGTGGTAAGACCCTTGGGGTGAAGGACCTGTATGTGATGTATGGTAAGACCGGTGGGGTGGAGGACCTGTATGTGATGTGTGGTAGGACCAGTGGGGTGGAGGACCTGTATGTGATGTGTGGTAAGACCGGTGGGGTGGAGGACCTGTATGTGTGGTAAGACCGGTGGGGTGGAGGACCTGTATGTGTGGTAAGACCCTTGGGGTGAAGGACCTGTATGTGAATGTGGTGGTAGGACCCCAGACAAGTGGGGAGTGGAGAGGGACCTGTATGTGATGTGTGTAATAGAACCGGGTGTGGTGGGGTGGAGGACCTTGTAGTGTGGGTAAGACCGGTGGGGTGGGGGACCGGTATGGGGGGTGTAAGGGACCCTTTGGGGTGAAGACCCTTGGGACCTGTGAACTGGATGTGTGGTAAGACCCCTTGGGGGTGAATAAGGTACCTGTATGTGATGTATGGTAAGACCGGTGGGGTGGAGGACTGTTATGTGATGTGTGGTAAGACCGGTGGGGTGGAGGACCTGTATGTGATGGACACCATGGCAGTAATGCTGTGCTTGGTGGTGTTGGTAGCTGTGCCGGGTTGGAGTGCGGGAGGCGGCGGTCACCGGGGCTGAGGGCGCCTGGTTTTTAGAAAGCCTCAGGCTTCACCCCATCAGAGCAAGCACCCGCCTCTGCTGCAGGAGGAGCGCCATGTCCACACGGGCCTTGTCTAGCTCCTCCGGATTCTGCTTGCAGGGAGGAGCGCTCGTGTCCACACGTCCTCCTGTTAGCTCCTCCGGATCTGCGTGCGAGGAGGAGCGCCGTGTCAAACACGTCCTGTTAGCTCCTCCGGCCTTCTGCTGCAGGAGGGAAGCGCCGTGTTGATCCACACGTCCTGTTAGCTCCGGCATCCGCAGGCGTTCTGCCCCGAATGGATAGGAGCCAGGTCCACACGTCCTGTTAGCTCCTCCCCGGATATCCTCTGCAGGTAAGGGAGCGTGAAATTGCACGTAAGTGTTGTGATTGCTGAGAAGTTGTCTGTATAATAGGCATGTTCTGAGAATATGGTGAGTTTGTGCAGTGTCTGTGTAAGTAAAGGCAGCGTTGTGGCAGTATTGAGGGTCGGCAGTCGAATTGTGACGCGGTGTTGTCGGCAGTGTTGCCTGGGGGGCAGTTATTAAGGTAGTATTGAGGCAGCATTAGCGTGTACTGAGTTGATCCGAGGCAGCGTGTGGCAGTTGTCACGGCAGCATTGAGGGGTAGCGTCGTGACGAGTATTGGATGCCAGTTGTTTGTGACAGCTTTGAGGCATCCCTTGTAGTACGGCAGTGTTGAGCAGCATAGAGTTGGGGCAAGCGTTGAGGTGGGTGTTGGGGGTGGGTAGTTGTGGCTGTTATTGACACGGCAGGTTTGTTGCCAGCAGCGTTGGGGGGGACAGCGTTGAGGCAGTTTGTTTGATTGCAGCAGCGTAGCGTTGGGGGGCAGAGTTTTGATATGGCGCGTTGAAGCCTCACTGTGTCTTTCTGAAGGAAGCTCTGATGGAGGCACTCGGCTCAGTCCTCTTCATAAGTCTTTGTTTGAGGAGGAATGCTGTTGCTGGGCAACTACAGACCTAATGGACTGATGGCTGAGGGTGGCTGCGTGAGCGGTCCGCGGGCTCCGGGCGAGCACGCCGTGGTTTGCGTCTTTGTGTCTGTTTACATGTTTATCCAGACGTTCTGATTGGACTGCCGGCGTGCGGCGGTCCGATGGTTCTCGAGACTTAGTCCAGCTGGGTCAAAAAGCAAAAAGCATGATGTACATCGTTTTACTCTCCTCCTACTTCCCAAACGGGGTCGCGGTCGGGTATGTGTCGGTTCACCAGGGGTGAATGGTCTTTATTTGAGTTTGAATTGACCGGCGTCTAGTTTAACTAGCATGACCACAGCCAGTCACTACCAAACACAGGAGGATATATACCAGTTCTGACCAGTACAGGGTATTTAACTGGGATGGTTTATCTCTTATCGACTGGAAAGTCAAAGAGCAAGACTAAGCCATGGTCAACCAGAGTGACCAGGGCCGACCAGTATGGGGTTCTGTGTTTATATTGGACCAGTATGGGGTCTGTTTATATGGACCAGTATGGGGTCTGTTTTATATTGGACCAGTATATGGGGGTCTGGTTTACGGTGGACCAGTATGGGGGTCCTGTTTATATTGGACCAGTCATGGGGTCTGTTTATATTGGACCAGTAATGGGGTTTGTTTATATCTTGGACCAGTATGGGTGTCTGTTTAACGGTGGACCAGTATGGGGTCTGTTTACATTGTGGACACCAGTATGGGGTCCTTTTTATATTTGAGACCAGTATGGGGTCCGTGTTATACGGTGGACCAGTAGGGGGTTCCTGTTTAACGTTTGGAACCAGTGTTGGGCTGTTTTAACGTTGGACCAGTATGGGGTCTGTTTACGTTGGACCACAGTTTGTGGGGTCTGTGTTCAGCTGCGGACCAGTATGGGGTTCTGTTTACGTTGGACCAGTATGGCGGTCTGTTTAAGCGGTATGGACCCAGTGTGTGGATCTTGTATTTTAACGTTTTGGACCAGTAATGGGGGCTGTTTACATTGGGACCAGTATGGGGTCTGTTTACGTTGGAGACCCAGTATGGGGTCTGTTTACGTTGGACCAGTATGGGTGGTCCTGTTTTAACTTTGACCCAGTATGGTGGTCTTTTTATATTTGGACCAGTATGGGGTCTGTTTACGTTGGACCAGTTATGGGGGTCTGTTTACATTGGACCAGTATGGGGTCTCTGTATTTTACTTGGAACCAGATATGGGGATCTGGTTTACGTGTGGACAAGTATTGGGGTTCTGATTTCCATTGGACCAGTATTGTCTGTGTTTACGTTTGGACCAGTAATGGGGTCTGTTTACATTGAGACCAGTATGGGGAGGTCTGTTTAATCCACCTGATACCAGTATGAGGGTCTGTCTTACGTTGGACCAGTATGTCTCTGTTTACATTGAGACCAGATATGCTGAGGATCTGTTTACCAAACGTAATGTACCAGTATGGGGTGACCTGTTTACAATATAGAAAACCAGTGTTGGGGTCTGTTTACATTGGACCAGTATGGGGGCCTGATATTTACGTTGGACCAGTATGGGTTCTGTTTTACCATTGGGACCATGTATGGGGTTCTGTTTTACTGGTGGACCAGTATGGGGTCTGATTTACATTGGACCCAGTATGAGTGACCTGTTTTATAACGGTGGACCAGTATGGGGTCTGTTTTACTTGAGCCAGTATTGGGTCTGTTTTACATTGGACCCGTATGGGGTTCTGTTTACGGTGGAACCAGTATGTGGTCTGTTTAACATTGGGACCAGTATGGGGTCCTGTTTAACGGTGGAACCAGTATGGGGTCGTTTACATTTGACCAGTATGGGGTCTGTTTATATGTTGACCAGTATGTGGGTCTGTTTACTGTTGGAACCAGTTATGAGGGTCTGTTTTACGTTGGACCAGTATGTGGTTCTGTTCACGTTGGAAGCCAGTATGGAGGTCCTGTTTACGTTCAGCTTGAACCAGTGTAGGGGTCTTGTTTACGTTAGGACCAGTATGGGGGTCTGTTCACTTGGGACCATGTATGGGGTCTGTTTAACGTTGGACCAGTGTGGTGGTCTGTTTATGTTGGACCAGTATGGGGTCTGTTTACATTGGACCAGTTGTGGGGTCCTGTTTAAGTTGGACCAGTATGGGGTCTGTTCACGTTGGACCAGTATGGAGAACCATTATGGGGATCCTGTTTTACGTCTGTTTACATTGGACCAGTATGGGGTCTGTTTACGTTGGACCAGTATGGGGTCTGTTCACGTTGGACCAGTATGGGGTCTGTTCACGTTGGACCAGTATGGGGTCTGTTTACGTTGGACCAGTGTGGGGTCTGTTTACGTTGGACCAGTATGGGGTCTGTTTACATTAGACCAGTGTGGGGTCTGTTTACATTAGACCAGTATGGGGTCTGTTTACGTTGGACCAGTATGGGGTCTGTTTACGTTGGACCAGTATGGGGTCTGTTCACGTTGGACCAGTATGGGGTCTGTTCACGTTGGACCAGTATGGGGTCTGTTTACGTTGGACCAGTGTGGGGTCTGTTTACATTAGACCAGTATGGGGTCTGTTTACTTTAGACCAGTGTGGGGTCTGTTTACGTTGGACCAGTGTGGGGTCTGTTTACGTTGGACCAGTGTGAGGTCTGTTTACATTAGACCAGTATGGGGTCTGTTTACTTTAGACCAGTGTCGGGTCTGTTTACGGGGGGTACTTGGGGGCCTAGACCAGTGTCGGGTCTGTTGTACGTTTGGACCAGTGTGGGGCTGTCGTTGGACTGTGGGGCTGTTCTGTAGACTGGAAATGGCCTGGCCGGTAGTGGATCTGGAGTGTTTGTGTTGATGCCGGTGTTCAGCTGTTTTGGTAGGGTACAGTGGAGTATCATCATGGTACGGTGCTCTAGTTAATTGGATCTGTAATTATGGGATGGCATGACTCCAGAGCAGCACTAATTAACCAGAGGTCAGTAAAGGACACTGATTAGCTTATTAGCATGGCAGGATGAGTTAGGAAAACCTGCAGCCATGGCCGTGTGTCTCTGTGTGTATGTGTATGTTAATTTGTGTGTTCGTGTGTGTGTTAGTGTGTGTGTATGTGTATGTTTGTTAGTGTGTATGTGTGTTCATGTGTGTGTTAGTGTGTGTGTATGTGTATGTTTGTTAGTGTGTATGTGTGTGTGTATGTGTGTTAGTATGCATGTGTTAGTGTGTGTGTGTGTGTGTGTGTGTTTGTGTGTGTATGTTTTCACGTGTGTTAGTGTGTGTGTGAGTGTGTGAGTGTGTGTGTGTGTGTGTGTGTGTGTTAGTGTGTGTGTGTGTGTGTGTGTGTGTGTAGTGTGTCAGTGTGTGTGTGTGTGTGTGTGTGTGAGTGTTTGTGTTAGTATGTGTGTGTTAGTGTGTGTGTGTAGTGTGTCAGTGTGTGTGTGTGTGTGTGTGTGAGTGTGTGTTAGTGTGTGTGTGTGTGTGTAGTGTGTCAGTGTGTGTGTGTGTGTGTGTGTGTGTGTGTGTGTGTGAGTGTGTGTGTAGTGTGTCTGTGTGTGTGTGAGTGTGTGTGTGTGTGTTAGTATGTGTGTGTGTAGTGTGTCAGTGTGTGTGTATGTGTGTGTTAGTGTATGTATGTGTTAGTGTGTGTGTGTGTGTTAGTGTGTGTATGTGTGTGTATGTATGTGTGTTAGTGTGTGTGTGTGTGTTAGAGTGTGTATGTGTGTAGTGTGTCAGTGTGTGTGTGTGTGTGTGTGTGTCAGTGGGAGTGTGTGTGTATGTGTGTGTTAGTGTATGTATGTGTTAGTGTGTGTGTGTGTGTTAGTGAGTGTGTTAGTGTGTGTATGTGTGTGTATGTATGTGTGTTAGTGTGTGTGTGTGTGTGTGTGTGTGTGTTAGAGAGTGTGTGTGTTAGTGTGTTAGTGTGTTAGTGTGTGTGTGTGTGTGTGTGTGTGTTAGTGTGTGTGTGTGTATGTATGTGTGTTAGTGTATGTGTGTTAGTGTGTGTGTGTGTTAGTGTGTGTGTGTTAGTGTGTGTGTGTGTGTGTATGTATGTATGTGTGTTAGTGTGTGTGTGTGTTAGTGTGTGTGTGTGTGTGTTAGTGTGTGTGTGTTAGTGTGTGTGTGTGTGTGTGTATGTATGTGTGTTAGTGTGTGTGTGTTAGTGTATGTATGTGTTAGTGAGTGTGTTAGTGTGTGTATGTATGTGTGTTAGTATGTATGTGTTAGTGTGTGTGTGTGTGTTAGTGTGTGTGTGTTAGTGTGTGTGTGTGTTAGTGTATGTGTGTTAGTGTGTGTGTGTTAGTGTGTCTGTAGTGTCCCAGTGTAACCCTGTCCAGTCACTCAGCCCTGATTCAGTCTGGAGTCAGTGTTTCTGATGCCTGTAGTGATTTCCGGTCCAGGCTCTGATCGGACTCATCGGTTCCCCCTCCTGTCCTGGTGGCTCCACAGGAACTCAGAACCCTCAGATGTGCGGTAAACGGAGTGTGGGTGTAGTTGTTTACTGGATAATTGGTGATGTCACCGTCTTTAATAACATCAGATCAGCTCTCTAACTCAGCCACACACCACCAGAGGTCATGTCTTACAGGGATCTCATTAAGGGTGTTGTTAGGCATGAAGCTAATCAGTGTCAAATCACATATACTGCCCCCTCCTGGGCCTGCGGGGTACTGCACTTGGTTCTGACACATACTGGCTCCACCTGCTCCACCCGTTGCTCATCGTGTCTCCGGTCCCTGCCTGGACCCCTGGTGTCTGTGTGGTTGGTATAGTGTAGTGGGATTTTCCATCATCAACATTCCATATACACTCAGAACATGTGTGTGGGTTCACTGCTGGTCTAGATAGTCAGTAGAGTGTCTGTATGCGTGTTCTAGACATGGAGAACCCTGGTTCCCATCACCACCAGTGTAAGGATAATTCGGTCCAGCCCAGTGGAATTCCCCTGTGAAGGGTTCGAGGCTGCAGACGTCTGGTTACCATCACCACTGCTGTGCCTCTGACTCGCCTCCTGATGATTTCATTAGCAGAAGCTATGGACTTCCCCTTTAAGCCTCCAGGAACTGACTCCACACAGGCATGGGCGCTAATCACATTCCGCTCCGCAGCGCTCCGACAGGAGGCAGGAAGTGAGAGCGGAGCCGGGGAACGAGGCAGGGTTTAAAATGACTCGGCAGTCTCTTTGTTTCTCTTTCTGTTGACTCACTCCCCATTCACACACACACACACAGCCACACACTCAACCACACACACACTCACTCCCCATTCACACACACACACACACAGCCACACACTCAACCACACACACACTCACTCCCCATTCACACACACACACAGCCACACACTCAACCACACACACACTCACTCCCCATTCACACACACACACACACACACTCAACCACACACACACTCACTCCCCATTCACACACACACACACACACGCACAACCACACACACACTCACTCCCCATTCACACACAACCACACACACACACACTCACTCCCCATTCACACACACACACACACACTCACTCCCCATTCACACACAACCACACACACACACACTCACTCCCCATTCACACACACACACAGCCACACACTCAACCACACACACACTCACTCCCCATACACACAGCCACACACACACACTCTCCATTCACACACACACAGCCATACACTCAACCACACACACACACACTCCCCATTCACACACACACACAGCCACACACTCAACCACACACACACTCACTCCCCATACACACAGCCACACACACACTCACTCCCCATTCACACACACACAAAGCCACACACTCAACCACACACACACACACTCTCCATTCACACACACACAGCCATACAATCAACCACACACACACACACTCACACACACACTCACTCCCCATTCACACAACCACACACACACTCACACTCCCTATTCACACACATACAACCACACACACACACTCACTCCCTATTCACACACACACAGCCACACACACACATCCACACACACACACACACACACACACAATCACACACACACAAACACACATCCACACACTCAACCACACACACACACAACCACACACACACTCACTCCCCATTCACACACACACACATCCACACACACACACAAACACACATCCACACACTCAACCACACACACACACAACCACACACACACTCACTCCCCATTCACACACACACACATCCCCTCAACAAGCAGCTCCTTTCACACTCATCAGAGCGTGAGCAGAAGGGAAAGGAACGCTCTAGAACCTCAGATGACACACGGACATGTGCCCTGTGTTTCTCTCCCTCTCCCGGCACACACATCCGAACAGAGAGGAAAGAATTCCAGATCTTCCTCCAACTGTAATGAGATATTTATATCTCCGCCAGCTCTGTGAAGCCTCTAGTTCCCTCTCTCTCTCTCTCTCACTCTCTCTCTCTCTCTCTCTCTCTCTCTCTCTCTCTCTCTCTCTCTCTCTCTCTCTCCCTATCTCTCTCTCTCTCTCTCTCTCTCTCTCTCTCCCTCTCTCTCTTTCTCTCTCCCTATCTCTCTCTCTCTCTTTCCCCCTATCTCTCTCTCTCTCTCTCCCTATCTCTCTCTCTCTCTCTCTCTCTCTCTCTCTTCCTCTCTCTCTCCCTCCCTCTCTCTCTCTCTCTCTCTCTCTCTCTTCCTCTCTCTCTCCCTCCCTCTCTCTCTCTTTCCCCCTATCTCTCTCGCTCTCTCTCCCTCTCTCTCTCTCTCTCTCTCTCTCTCTCTTCCTCTCTCTCTCCCTCCCTCTCTCTCTCACTCTCTCTCTCTCATCTCTCTTCCTCGTTCTCTCCCTCCCTCCTCTCTCTTTCCCCCGTATCTCTCTCTCTCGCTCTCCGTCTCCCTCTCGTCTTCTCTCTATCTCTCTCTCTCTCTCCCTCTCTCTCTCTCTCTCTCTCTCTCTCTCTCTCTCTCTCTCTCTCTCTCTCTCTCTCTCTCTCTCTCTCGCTCTCTCTCTCTCTCTCTCTCTCTCTCAGATCCTTCACCCTCTCTCTCTCTCTCTCTCTCTCTGGCTTATTTGTTCTGTTCTCTGTAGGTTCATCACCTCAGGTTGTTTGGCTCTCCTCTGTGAGCTCTCTTTCTTCTCCTTTCCCTAAATGAGCTGATCTTGTGATGGTAAACTCCTGAGGCCACACACACACAGTCACACACAGCACAGATCATCCCCATCACCAGCCCAGATCATCACCAGCCCAGATCATCCCCATCACCAGCCTAGACCATCCCCATCACCAGCCCAGATCATCCCCATCACCAGGCCAGATCATCCCCATCACCAGCCTAGATCATCCCCATCACCAGCCTAGATCATCCCCATCACCAGCCCGGATCATCCCCATCACCAGCCCAGATCATCCCCATCACCAGCCCAGACCATCTCCATCACCAGCCCAGATCATCCCCATCACCAGCCCAGATCATCACCAGCCCAGATCATCCCCATCACCAGCCCAGATCATCACCAGCCCAGACCATCTCCATCACCAGCCCAGATCATCCCCATCACCAGCCCAGATCATCACCAGCACAGATCATCCCCATCACCAGCCCAGATCATCACCAGCCCAGATCATCCCCATCACCAGCCTAGACCATCCCCATCACCAGCCCAGATCATCCCCATCACCAGCCCAGATCATCCCCATCACCAGGCCAGACCATCCCCATCACCAGCCCAGACCATCTCCATCACCAGCCCAGATCATCCCCATCACCAGCCCAAATCATCCCCAGCCTAGACCATCCCCATCACCAGCCTAGACCATCCCCATCACCAGCCCAGACCATCTCCATCACCAGCCCAGATCATCCCCATCACCAGCCTAGATCATCCCCATCACCAGCCCAGATCATCCCCATCACCAGCCCAGATCATCCCCATCACCAGCCTAGATCATCCCCATCACCAGCCCAGATCATCCCCATCACCAGCCTAGATCATCCCCATCACCAGCCCAGATCATCCCCAGCCTAGACCATCCCCATCACCAGCCCAGACCATCTCCATCACCAGCCCAGATCATCCCCATCACCAGCCCAGACCATCTCCATCACCAGCCCAGACCATCTCCATCACCAGCCCAGATCATCCCCATCACCAGCCCAGATCATCCCCATCACCAGCCCAGATCATCCCCATCACCAGCCCAGATCATCCCCATCACCAGCCCAGATCATATCCATCACCAGCCCAGATCATCCCCATCACCAGCCTAGATCATCCCCATCACCAGCCCAGATCATCCCCAGCCTAGACCATCCCCATCACCAGCCCAGACCATCTCCATCACCAGCCCAGATCATCCCCATCACCAGCCTAGATCATCCCCATCACCAGCCCAGACCATCCCCATCACCAGCCCAGACCATCTCCATCACCAGCCCAGATCATCCCCAGCCTAGACCATCCCCATCACCAGCCCAGACCATCTCCATCACCAGCCCAGATCATCCCCATCACCAGCCCAGATCATCCCCATCACCAGCCCAGATCATCCCCATCACCAGCCCAGATCATCCCCATCACCAGCCCAGATCATCCCCATCACCAGCCCAGATCATCCCCATCACCAGCCCAGATCATCCCCAGCCTAGACCATCCCCATCACCAGCCCAGATCATCCCCATCACCAGCCCAGATCATCCCCAGCCTAGACCATCCCCATCACCAGCCCAGATCATCCCCATCACCAGCCTAGATCATCCCCATCACCAGCCCAGATCATCCTCATCACCAGCCTAGATCATCCCCATCACCAGCCCAGATCATCCCCATCACCAGCCCAGATCATCACCAGCCCAGATCATCCCCATCACCAGCCTACACCATCCCCATCACCAGCCCAGATCATCTCCATCACCAGCCTAGATCATCCCCATCACCAGCCCAGACCATCCCCATCACCAGCCCAGATCATCACCAGCAGAGATCATCCCCATCACCAGCCCAGGTCATCCCCATCACCAGCCCAGGTCATCCCCATCACCAGCCCAGATCATCCCCATCACCAGCAGAGATCATCCCCATCACCAGCCCAGATCATCCCCATCACCAGCCCAGATCATCCCCATCACCAGCCCAGATCATCCCCATCACCAGCCAGATCATCCCCATCACCAGCCCAGATCATCCCCATCACCAGCCCAGATCATCCCCATCACCAGCACAGATCATCACCAGCCCAGATCATCCCCATCACCAGCCCAGATCATCCCCATCACCAGCCCAGATCATCCCCATCACCAGCCCAGATCATCCCCATCACCAGCCCAGATCATCCCCATCACCAGCCCAGATCATCCCCATCACCAGCCCAGAGCATCCCCATCACCAGCCCAGATCATCCCCATCACCAGCCCAGATCATCCCCATCACCAGCCCAGATCATCCCCATCACCAGCCCAGGTCATCCCCATCACCAGCCCAGATCATCCCCATCACCAGCCCAGATCATCCCCATCGCCAGCACGGATCATCCCCATCACCAGCCCAGATCATCCCCATCGCCAGCCCAGAGCATCCCCACCACCAGCCCAGATCATCTCCATCACCAGCCCAGATCATCCCCATCACCAGCCCAGATCATCACCAGCCCAGATCATCCCCATCACCAGCCCAGCTCATCTCCATTACCAGCCCAGATCATCCCCATCACCAGCCCAGCTCATCTCCATTACCAGCCCAGATCATCCCCACCACCAGCCCAGATCATCCCCATCACCAGCCCAGCTCATCTCCATCACCAGCCCAGAGCATCTCCATCACCAGCACAGATCATCCCCATCACCAGCCCAGCTCATCTCCATTACCAGCCCAGATCATCCCCACCACCAGCCCGGATCATCCCCATCACCAGCCCAGATCATCACCAGCCCAGATCATCTCCATCACCAGCCCAGATCATCCCCATCACCAGCCCAGCTCTGGTACACGGGTCTCTAGCGTCAGTGTGCAGGCCTGTAAAATGGGAAGATGAACGTGTTGGAAAGAGGAACACCCAGAACAGCAGGGGAACTTCCAGTTAACCCCGCCCCCAAGACCCCACCTCCGCACCCTCAGGCCCGCTGTCTCACCCCAGCAGACGTGTAACAGACGTGCGGTCCACCTGCGTTTGTTTGCTTTGCACCTGAGTCAGTGAGTCACTTCCTGCCCTGGATCAGGTGCGTTAGAACAGGGAACAGGTGGACAGGTAAACAGGTGGACAGGTAAACATGCGGACAGGTAAACAGGTGGATAGGTAAACAGGTGGACAGGTGGTAAACGCTGGATTAGTGGACGCTGCATCACACGAGTGCCTCACCTAAGAGATTCACTTCAGAGGGCAGTCCAGTCAGCCTCCCTAACTAAACATTCCCCAACGCGCTACAACACGGTAGTGACCCTCTGCTGGCCGGCACTGGACTACAGAAGCTCCTGGGGTGTGGCCATGCTGGAGGTTGGATCATGGGAGGATCACGGAAGGATCATGGGAGGATCACGGGAGGATCACGGGAGGATCACGGAAGGATCATGGGAGGATCGTGGGTGGATCACGGTTGGATCATGGGAGGATCACGGGTGGATCATGGGAGGATCATGGGTGGATCACGGGTGGATCACGGGTGGATCACGGAAGGATCATGGGAGGATCACGGGAGGGCCACGGAAGGGTCATGGGTGGATCATGGGAGGATCACGGGTGGATCACGGAAGGGTCATGGGTGGATCATGGGTGGATCACTTGTGGATCATGGGTGGATCACGGGAGGATCACGGGAGGATCACGGGTGGATCATGGGAGGATCGTGGGTGGATCACGGTTGGATCATGGGAGGATCACTTGTGGATCACGGAAGGATCATGGGAGGATCACGGGAGGGCCACGGAAGGGTCATGGGTGGATCATGGGAGGATCACGGGTGGATCACGGAAGGGTCATGGGTGGATCATGGGAGGATCACGGAAGGGTCATGGGTGGATCACGGGTGGACCACGGGTGGATCATGGGTGGATCACGGGAGGATCACGGGTGGAGCCCACCCTCCAGTGAAGGACTGTTTATGGACTTCATGTGTAATTCCATGTTGGGAAGCTGGGGGAGGGGTCAGTGTCTGGCGGGTGGTGACCTGCCTGGTGGGTTTGTGTATATGCCCCTCCACCCTGGTGTCTCGTGGTGGAGTCACGACCCCACACTGACACTACAGTACTAACCATGCGCATGTACACCTAACACCATCCGCAGAGCTTATACATGAACCCACACGCGCCAGCAGGTTCTAGATACAGGTAAGTATGTACATGTCAAGTCCAGGTTCTTCTACCTGACCCTTTAACAACAGAGGTTCTCCCAAAGCAATCCGGGTCCATGTTCCAGTTCTAGTGAGCAAGCCCAGGAGAACCTCCCCCAGATCAAGAGGAGGAACCTCGCAAGGAACCAAGACTCTTGGACCACACCAGAGAGCTGGACAGGCGCTGAAAGGGTCACCCATTCACCGACTCATCCACTCACTCATTCATTCACTTACCCACTCACTCATTCATTCACTTACCCACTCACTCATTCACTCACTCACTCTCTCTCTCACTCACTCATTCACTTACCCACTCACTCTCTCCCTTACTGACTCACTCCCTCACTCATTAACACTCTCACTCTCTCTTACTCTCTCTCACTCACTCCCTCACTCATTCACTCATTAACACTCTCACTCTCTCTTACTCTCTCTCACTCACTCCCTCACTCATTCACTCATTAACACTCTCACTCTCTCTTACTCTCTCTCACTCACTCCCTCACTCATTCACTCATTAACACTCTCACTCTCTCTTACTCTCTCTCACTCACTGACTCACTCCCTCACTCATTAACACTCTCACTCTCTCTTACTCTCTCTCACTCACTCCCTCACTCATTCACTCATTAACACTCTCACTCTCTCTTACTCTCTCTCACTCACTCCCTCACTCATTCACTCATTAACACTCTCACTCTCTCTTACTCTCTCACTCACTCACTCCCTCACTCATTCACTCATTAACACTCTAACTCACTCACCCACTCTCTCACTCACTCATCCACTCACTCATTTATTCACTTACCCACTCACTCTCTCCCTTACTCCCTCACTCACTCATTAACACTCTCACTCACTCACCCACTCTCTTACACACTCATTCACTTAATCACTCACTCTCTCTTTTACTCCCTCACTCACTCATTAACACTCTCAATCTCTCACCCTCTCTCCCTCTCCCCTCCCTCTCTCTCCCTCTCTCTCCCTCTCCCTCTCTCTCTCTCCCTCTCTCTCTCTCCCTCTCCCCTCCCTCTCTCTCCCTCTCCCTCCCTCTCCCTCTCTCTCTCTCCCTCTCTCTCCCTCTCTCTCCCCCTCCCTCCCTCCCTCCCCCACCCTCCCCCCCCCCCGGTGTTCCCGTCCCGGCTCTGATTTGAATAGGACGGTTGTTCTGATAGGATCTAGTTAAATGAACTGTGAGCATTAGAGTGACAGCGGGGACGCTGTCTCCGTCTCCCTCTGCCCTGAGGACACATCCCACCCCCAGCCATGTCCTGCTTTCCACCCAGAGTTCCAACGCATCTTCCGGACTTCCGAGTACACGGATCAGACCGTATGTACCTGGCTTGGTTTGTAGAGTAGCAGGTTTGTTGATCAGCTGTTACCGTGTGCGGTACGGTGTAGTACTCTGTTACGCTGGAAAGTAAGAGCGCCCCTAATGCACTGTGTGCTCTCCTTATCAAGGGCTTAGAACCTCAGAGGCTTCAGTGAGGTCTCACCAGCTTTACAGAACCACCAGAACCAGAATGAGCGTAGTCTGACCTGCGGTACTCCAGTCCAATACCACAGCTACCACCTGGGGCCTCATGCCTCGTGATGTCCCCTGGGACTGAACCGTACCTAACACTGTGTAGAATCTCCACCAGACGCCATGTACCGGACGAGGTTCTGGATGTAGCTACATCAGTGTTCAGACTCTCCTACATCAGAGAACTGGTCAGGTGGTCCAGATGTGGTGGTCTTCCCTGGCACAGTCCCGAGGAGAATTCCCTGTAGGCTGGGATTGTATCCACTGCTGGTAGACCCGTATGACCGTATGCTTTCATACACCTGCAGATTCAGCTACTTCCTCACACTATGGTCTTTGGCCACGCCCACATGCAGTCCCTCCTTTTAGCCAATCATTAACATCTGCTCTGGAGCCGTTTTCCACACATGGAACGAGACATTCCCTGCACTGTAGCACCTCTTCCCAATCTATGGATCCGCCCCCCCCCATCATCCTCGTGCAGCGCCACCTGCAGGAGCCTGAGGGTACTACCACCTTAAACACAGGGGGGCTGGCTCTTTGTCCGGTGGTCTCATGTATGTATCAGGTGGTGGACGTTTCTGAGTTTCTGGTCAGACTAAAGGACACTGAGAACCGCTCCTCCTGCGCGGATCTGCCACCGCAGCTCGGTTTTACTTCTCCTCCGGTCTTTTCCTCCTTCTGTTATTTAATGGGTGACTCAGTCGGCCTCAACTTCCCGTAACTGCTCTGAAACTCCAAACCTTCCGAAACAGTGCGGTCCCTCTGCCCATGAACCGGCCCAGGCTCCGTTTGGTGGAGAGATCACCGTGGGTCTGTGTCTCTGGTGTGGGCTGTGGTCTGAGGCCATCCGAGGTTCCGGTCTGGACCAAACAGGGCAGGTGTGAAGGTACTCCTGAGGACAGATGTTTTGCAGAGGTGTGTCCGGTTGGGCGCCGTCCACTCCTGTGCCATGCTGTCCTAATGTCCTAAGAATGGAACTGCATTAGTACACAGGGATTAGATACCAGTGCCGCAGCTCTGCAGGGAAGAGTAAACACAGCCACTGCAGGTGCCACGCCCTCTTCTCCCGAACTCCAGCTAGCAGAATTCCTGGCAGGATCATGTGACAGTTGAACTTGTGGGCATCATGCTATCCCAGACCTTCCTCACTGGAATGCTGGGGGTTTGGTTTCCTCCTGTTCCCTGTGAAGTATTATCCCAGATCCCAGCTGAGCAGCGGTATTCCTTATTTGTCAGTGTTCCGTGTTTTGACTGACTCCCGTTTCTGCCGGAGCCATTTTCTGCTCTGTTGTCGTGGCTTGTGTTTGGAGCGCTGGAACCCCCGGCCCGGCTGTAGGAGCACTGGATATGAATGAGGAAGCTGTGGTGGTGGTCCAGTCTCAGGCTTCTGAAGAACAAGGGACGGACAACGGAAAGATGAAGCAACAGATGGATGGATGAAGCAACGGACAAAGGAACAAATGAACAGACATGTAGACGGACGGATGGAGGGACAAACAGACAGGCGAAGGAACAGAAGAACCAGCGTGCTGATGGATGGATGAACAAATGGATAGCTAAACAAATCGGAAAACAGATGTGCAGACAGATGCTTGGGTCAACAAACAAACAGACGATGATGGGTGATGGGTGATGGGTTCTTACACAGTTTGGTGCTTCTGGGCTCTAACGTTAGCTGCAGAGGGCTAGTTTGGCATTTGCCAGTAGATGCTAACGTTAGCTAGGTTAGCTAGTTAGCTAGCATTAGGGGCCCTCTGGCCCCAAACTGTGTTGTTCTTCATTGGTGTAGGAACTGTAACTCGGCTGGTCACTTCCAGACTCTGCTCTTCTCTGTCTCACCACCAGGAAAGATCTAGAACCGTAACAGGGTAGATTATGGATCCAGATCTGGAGAACCTCAGTCAGTGCAGTGGAGACTCGAGACCTGTCCGAACAACCATCACTCAGATGCGTAGCACAGTATGGCGACGCCCACAGGCGCATGGTGACACCCACAGGAGCATGGTGACGCCCACATGCGCATGGTGACGCCCACAGGTGCATGGTGAAGCCCACACGCGCATGGTGACGCCTACACACGCATGGTGACGCCCACAGGACCATTGTGACGCCTACACACGCATGGTGACGCCCACAGGACCATGGTGATGCCTACACGGCATGGTGACACCCAGAGGAGCATGGTGACGCCCACAGGACCATTGTGACACCTACACACGCATGGTGACACCCAGAGGAGCATGGTGACGCCTACACGCGCATGGTGACACCCACAGGAGCATGGTGACGCCCACATGCGCATGGTGACGCCCACATGCGCATGGTGACGCCCACAGGTGCATGGTGACGCCCACACGCGCATGGTGACGCCCACACGCGCATGGTGACGCCCACAGGTGCATGGTGAAGCCCACACACGCATGGTGACACCTACACACGCATGGTGACACCCACAGGACCATTGTGACGCCTACACACGCATGGTGACGCCCACAGGACCATGGTGACGCCCACAGGTGCATGGTGACGCCCACAGGCCCATGGTGACACCCAGACGAGCATGGTGACGCCCACACGCGCATGGTGACGCCCACACACGTATGGTGACGCCCACAGGACCATGGTGACGCCCACACGCGCATGGTGCCGCCCACACACGTATGGTGACACCCAGAGGAGCATGGTGACGCCTACACGCGCATGGTGACGCCCACAGGACCATGGTGACGCCCACAGGTGCATGGTGACGCCCACACGCGCATGGTGACGCCCACACGCGCATGGTGACGCCCACACGCGCATGGTGACGCCCACACACGTATGGTGACGCCCACAGGACCATGGTGACGCCCACACGCGCATGGTGACGCCCACATGCGCATGGTGACGCCCACATGCGCATGGTGACGCCCACATGCGCATGGTGACGCCCACAGGTGCATGGTGAAGCCCACACGCGCATGGTGACGCCCACAGGTGCATGGTGAAGCCCACACACGCATGGTGACACCTACACACGCATGGTGACACCCACAGGACCATTGTGACGCCTACACACGCATGGTGACGCCCACAGGACCATGGTGACGCCCACAGGTGCATGGTGACGCCCACAGGCCCATGGTGACACCCAGACGAGCATGGTGACGCCCACACGCGCATGGTGACGCCCACACACGTATGGTGACGCCCACACGCGCATGGTGCCGCCCACACACGTATGGTGACACCCAGAGGAGCATGGTGACGCCTACACGCGCATGGTGACGCCCACAGGACCATTGTGACGCCTACACACGCATGGTGACGCCCACAGGACCATGGTGACGCCCACAGGTGCATGGTGACGCCCACAGGCCCATGGTGACGCCCACACGCGCATGGTGACGCCCACACGCGCATGGTGACGCCCACACACGTATGGTGACGCCCACAGGACCATGGTGACGCCCACACGCGCATGGTGCCGCCCACACACGTATGGTGACACCCAGAGGAGCAGGGTGACGCCCACAGGACCATGGTGACGCCCACACACGTATGGTGACACCCAGAGGAGCATGGTGACGCCCACAGGTGCATGGTGACACCCACACGCACATGGTGACAGCCCTCCAGTCAGGGACTAATGTGCGGGTACTGTAACGAACACGCTGCCTGATGTCTGAGACGCTGTTTATGATAGTGTGGAGAAGATCTCAGCCTTAAACTCCATTCATGGTGGAGGGATACATGCTGCAGGGCGCTGTGAGGTCAAATAGTCCCCCAAAGGAACTTAGTACTTCCAGGTTTTCCAGATTTTCATCATCAGCATTCCATACACACTCAGAGACACGTGCAGGTTCACCGGTGGTTTAGATCCCAGATCTCAGAGTTCCTCAGGCTTCAATTCTGAAGAGTCGGTGGAGCTCCCCTTCCAGCATTCCGTCCCCCTCCCAGCAGCTGGACGCTCAGGTTCTGGAAGGCAGTGAGCTCTACAGGCGCACAGAAATGGGAGGAGGGGGGAGGAGGGGGAGGGGGGGGGGGGGGGGGGGGGGGGGGGAGGGGAGGGGGGGGGAGGGGGGGGGGGGGTGGGGGGCGCAAAGGGGGGGGGGGTTTGTTTTGTGGGGGGGGGGGGGGGGTGGAGGGGGAGGTGGGGAGGGGGTGGGGTGGGGGGGGGGGGGGGAGGTTGGGGGGGGGGGGGGGGGGAGGGTGTACGGGGGGGGGGGGGGGGGGGGAGGGGGGGGGGGGGGGGGGGAAGGGGGGGGGGTGGGGGGGGAGGGGGGGGGGGGGGAAGGGGGGGGGGGGGGGGGGGGGGGGGGGGGTGGGGGGGGGGGGGGGAGGGAAGAAAAAGAAAAGAGGGGGGGGGGGGGGGGGGGGGGGGGGGGGGGGGGGGGGGGAAAAGGGGAAGGGGGGGGGGGGGGGGGGGGGAGGGGGGGGGGGGGGGGGGGGGGGGGGTGGGGGTGGGTTGGGGGTGGTAGGGTTGTGTGGGGGGGGGGGGGGGGGAGGGGGGGGGGGGGGGGGGGGGGGGGGGGGGGGGGGGGGGGGGGGGGGGGGGGGGGGGGGGGGGGGGGGGGGGGGGGGGGGGGGGGGGGGGGGGGGGGGGGGGGGGGGGGGGGGGGGGGGGGGGGGGGGGGGGGGGGGGGGAGGGGGGGGGGGGGGGGGGGGGGGGGGGGGGGGGGGGGGGGTGGGGGGGGGGGGGGGGGGGGGGGGGGGGGGGGGGGGGGGGGGGGGGGGGGGGGGGGGGGGGGGGGGGGGGGGGGGGGGGGGGGGGGGGGGGGAGGTGGTAGGGGGTGGGGTGGGAGGGGGGGCGGGGGGGGAGGTGGGTGTGGGGGGGGGGGGGGGGGGGGGGGGGGGGGGGGGGGAGGGGGGAGGGGGGGGGGGGGGGGGGGGGGGGGGGGGGGGGGGGGGGGGGGGTGGTGGGGGGGGGGGGGGGGGGGGGGGGGGGGGGGGGGGGGGGGGGGGGGGGGGGCGGGGGGGGGGGAGGGGGGGGGGGGGGGGGGGGGGGGGGGGGGGGGGGGGGGGGGGGGGGGGGGGGGGGGGGGGGGCGGGGGGGGGGCGGGGGGGGGGGGGGGGGGGGGGGGGGGGGGGGGGGGGGGGGGGGGGGGGGGGGGGGGGGGGGGGGGGGAGGGGGGGGGGGGGGGGGGGGGGGGGTGGGGAGAGAGAGGAGGGGTGGGGGGGGTGAGGGGGAGGGGGGGGGGGGGAGGGAGGGGGGAAACAGGGGGGTGGGGGAGGGGGTGGGGGTGGAGGGGGGGGGTGGGGGGGGGGAGGGGGGGAGGGGGGGAGTGAAGGGAAGGGAGGGGAGGGTGGGACAGAAGGGAGGGAGAGAGTGGGTTTCGGAAAGGAGGGGGGTGAACAAGAGTGAGGGAGATGCGCGTTTGGAGTGAGGTGTGAAAAGAGTGACGATGGGACCTTGAGGGTTTGGGTGTGAGGTGTGACAGCGTCGAGTGTAGAGGGGTTTTTGGTGTGAGTCTGTACAGAGTGAGTGGAGAGTGTGAGTGGGTTGGTGTGCGGTTGTACAGCAGGAGAGCGAAGTTGTGTGGGCTTTGGTGTGAGGTGTGTACAGAGAGAGAGGGCAGAGAGACCGAGAGGGTGTGTGAGGTGTTGTTAGACACTGATTGAGGGAGAGAGGTTTGGTGTGACTGAAACAGAGTGAGTGGAGTGAGGGGTTTGTGTCTTTCTCAAGCCGTACAGGACGGGCACGGGCAGGGAGAGCGGGTTTGCTGTGAGGTGTAGCTACAGAGCGGACGCAGAAACACGACGCTTTGGTCGTGAGCGCATGTACTCAGCCACTCCTCACACAGGTCTCCCTCAAGCTCTCCTCACCGCGTTTTCTGTCGCCTCCTTCAGGCCCCCTGAGGCGTGTCCTCGCTCGCCGCGTTACTGTCGCTGTTCAGGCCGGTGAGGCGTGTCTGTGGCCGGACTGGAGTGAGCTCAGCCCGGGCTTCGCGGTGAAACAGCACCAGCGGCTGTGGAGAAGTAGCGCTGAGAGGATCGGAGGGACACGGATCCAGCATCTCCTCACTGCTCCTCTGACCACATTCCGCCTCCACAGTGAGTACCACAGGGGTTCGGTCGGGTTTTGTCCGGTTCTGTCCCGCTTAGCCCTCGTTTCCAGCCGCTCGTTCTGACAGGATTTCTGTCAGGGTTAGCATCTGAAGCTAACTTCCTCCGCCGCTCCTCTCGGGATCCGGTCCAACACAGAGGGGAACTCACTTACAGCGCTTTACACACCACTGCTGGGACACCGGTACCGGTACCGGTACAACCGAGTCAGTCTGCTTTAAAGGGGAGATCCATTCAAATTACAGAGCAGTGTGAGGAGTAAACAGAGTGAGTGAGAGTGTGGGGTTTGGTGTGAGGTGTGTACAGAGTGAGGGAGAGCGGGTTTGGTGTGAGGTGTGTACAGAGTGAGGGAGAGAGGGTTTGGTGTGAGGTGTGTACAGAGTGAGTGAGAGAGGGTTTGGTGTGAGGTGTGTACAGAGTGAGTGAGAGAGGGTTTGTGTGAGGTTGTGGTACAGAGTGAGGCAGAGAGGGTTTGGTGTGAGGTGTGTACAGAGTGAGTGAGAGAGGGTTTGGTGTGAGGTGTGTACAGAGTGAGTGAGAGAGCGGTTGTGGTGTGAGGGTGTGTACAGAGTGAGGGAGAGAGGGGTTTGCGGTGTGAGGTGTGTACAGAGTGAGCGAGAGAGGGGGTTTGGTGTGAGGTGTGTACAGAGTGAGTGAGAGCGGGTTTGGTGTGAGGTGTGTACAGAGTGAGGGAGAGAGGGTTTGGTGTGAGGTGTGTACAGAGCGAGTGAGAGGGTTTGGTGTGAGGTGTGTACAGAGTGAGGGAGAGAGGGTTTGGTGTGAGGTGTGTACAGAGCGAGTGAGAGCGGGTTTGGTGTGAGGTGTGTAAAGAGTGAAGTGAGAGAGGGGTTTGGTGTGAGGTGTGTACAGAGTGAGGGAGAGCGGGTTTGGTGTGAGGTGTGTACAGAGTGAGGGAGAGAGGGTTTGGTGTGAGGTGTGTACAGAGTGAGTGAGAGAGGGGTTTGGTGTGAGGTGTGGGTACAGAGTGAGTGAGAGAGGGTTTTTGGTGTGAGGTGTGTACAGAGTGAGGGAGAGCGGGTTTGGTGTGAGGTGTGGTACAGAGTGAAGAGGTTTTGGTGTGAGTGGAGAGAGGGTTT
>JAMWET010003898.1:0-10000 GCA_024036415.1 Prochilodus magdalenae | reverse complement strand
GTGCGTGGGTGAGTGTGAGTGTGTATGCGTGTGAGTGTGCGTGAGCGTGAGTGCGTGTGCGTGAGCGTGCGTGGGTATGTGCGTGTGTGCGTGTGCGTGAGCGTGAGCGTGAGCGGGTATGTGTGTGTATGCGTGAGCGTGAGTGCGTGTGCGTGAGCGTGAGTGCGTGTGCGTGAGCGTGCGTGGGTATGTGTGTGTATGCGTGAGCGTGAGCGTGAGCGCGTGTACATGCTCTGCAGCCCTCCACGCTGCCTCTATTGCAGCCCTCTCTGAAGTGCCGTCGTTGGGGAAATCCGGATCAGTGTCTGCCACAAGGTCACGTATCCCACTGTCCTCTGCTCTGGGAACTGAGCGTTCCGGCTCGCTTCCCTCTGGGCCGGCTGGCTGGAGGAATAATAAACCTTGGTGAACTCTTCCATACGGCAGTTTGGTGCACACTGGTGGGATGGGCTTCAGAGCGGTGCATGGCAGGGTCCATCGGCATCGCGAGCGAGCCAATCCAAATAGGAGCGGTGTGTCCTTCCAGGTGATCCTGTGGGATTCGTTTCGTGGGAATGTGGTCATGATTCCATGTGATCATCCAAACCCAAATCATTTGGGTGACCGCGGATCAGGGCGGGGCCGGAGTGTTGTGTAGCGGTACGGGCTTAATGAGCGGAGGACTCGGTATGGAGCTGTAGAGGTTCCTGATGGAGTCCTGTGATAATCCATCCCATGCAGCTTGAACATCCTCACACAGTTCCTGCAGATGGTGCGGTAGGGGTGGAGGTGGAGGGACACCAGGCCTTCTGGACGTGTGACTACAGACCGTCCATCTTGGCGCTGACCACGGTGCCTCCACACACGGGTTCGTTGGGCGTCTCCACCAAGACTAAAGCGGGACTCGTCACTGAAGATGACCCGCTGCCATTCTGAGTCCCTCCATGACAGTCTGGTACGACACCACTGCAGTCTTTGGTGACGGTGACGTGGTGTTAAGGACAGTCGTGGTAACGGTCTGTGTGCAGGTAGTCCTGCGTGGTGCAGCCGTCTGCCGATGGTGCTGCACTAACAGGAGGACTCATGGAGGACACCACTGCTCGCTGGAGGTCTGTAGTGGTGGTGTTGGGTCAGTCAGGTCCAGCGATGAGACCCGTCCTTGGTTCTGAAGCTTGCCCATGTCAGACCTGCAGACCCGGTTTCGTTCCGGTGGGCTGATTCCTCCTGGGTGCAGCTGTGTTTTGGATGGTGAGCGTATGTCTCAGCACCTCCGTTATAATGTTCTGCGTTCCGGTGTAGGAGTTTGTTTGGGAGTGTGTGGGAGTTCTAAGGGTTCACCGCGTCCTCACTGTGCTCAGTGTACTGCGGTATGTAGCCGTGCCACTGCAGTACGGTGCTGTCCTTGTCACCCAGCCCTCACGCGGTGCCTGCAGGAGAGGAGCCCAGCGAGTAACGGAGGAGGTGCGCTCCTCTGTTTCACAGTCTACCTCAGCTGTGATTGATCCCTCCTCCTATTTTCAGAAGCGTGGTTATTGGCACTGGCATTGGCTTTCATCCCACTCTGGGTGGGATTAGCATCAAAGGGAATAGATTCCGATATCAGGACCTCTGAAGGGCTATTTGATTGCACCCTGCCTTTATTTCCCAGTGAAATAGAGAACAGAGAGTGTTGCTGCCGGAAGCGGAGCGGATGCGTGAGTCATGTGGGAGATGGCGTGTGCCGATCTGGATATGCTCGGTGATGCGTGTGCCTGGATTAGCGTGTGGTAGTGTGAGCGGGTTTAGGGTGGGATTTCAGGGCTTTATCCGGAATCTGGTTGGAAGTGGAGCGTTGTGGCTGCAGAGACGGATGGGAGGATGGGAACACGGCTCGGGTCTCTCCGTCTCCTTTCAGCTCAGTGAAGCAGAAACTTGCCCGTGTCGGCGCCGTGACCTTTCTGTGCCGCCAGCTGCACGTGTTCAACCAAACCCACCACAGAGGTGTTTACTCAGAGTGTAAAGGTTCTAGATATAAGGTATGTGGTTTTGTTTATAAAATGTCCAGAGGTGGTTCTACACTGTGCCCTGTGACCTGGTTCTAGAATGAAACGAGCTGTGTTCCCTTATTTGGTGAGCTCCTCAGGAATATGTAGATGAGCTCTGCTCTGATTGGCTGGTTTACAGCGAGAAGCCACCCACGATGATCACGCAAAAGCACAGTGTGTAAATAGACAAAATAAATCAGCCTCTGTGTAAATAAGCTCCGCCCTCAACCTATTTAGTTAGCTATGCTAGTTAGTTGGAGCTAATGCTAGTCGCTAACGTTCCCTGTGCTAGCTACTGGCTCCATCTGGACACCAACACACAGTAGATTAAAGCTGATCCTCACTATGGAGCTCTCAGTTTAAGATGATCTGCTCCAACCGCCACACACGGATACAATCACACAGCATGGCTGCTACTTACAGGCTGCTGTTGGGGTGGTGGTGCTAATAAAGGTGGAGCTGCTCCTCTCTTCAGTCTCTTCAGGGTGAGACGCTGAGCGGAGCTGCTCCATATGGTCCAGAGAGGTTTGGGAATCTGTCCGGAGTGGAATGTGCAGACTGCAGGATTAAAGGTGTTCCGGGATCCTGTTAAAGATGTGGAGCTGGAGTTCCTGTTCTCCAGCTTGTGTTGGGAATTCTCTGTTCCACCTTAAATGGAGCTGCAGGACATTCTGGTTCCTGTACCAGCTGCAGTATTTAAGGTGGAACGGAACATTGGATTAGGAAGCTGGTGAACAGGAAGAACTCCAGCCTGGATTAAAGATAGTTGGGATGCTTGAGAAGGGAATGGAAAATCCTCTTCCCAACCTGGAACGCTGGAGTTCTCCACATGGAGACCATGGAGTCCACCATGTTGGTTCTAAAGCTCTATTGTGGTTCTATGTAAACGTTGCGGTGCAAATATTAATATGGAGGAACAGTGTTTGAGGTTCATGGTATGTGGGTTCTAGGTACTGGACACCCCAGGTTTACAGGCTGTGGCTTTCTGTACTGTACCGGGGGAACCTGGAACCGGTTTGGCCTAAAACAGTCAGATGAGAATGTTACCGTGTCTAACTGAGCCTGTATTATAAGGTTCTAATGGAAGTAGGTGCTGGTGCTAGGTATCAGAACAGGTGCTAGGTATCAGAACTCAAGAATGAGGGCGAGTAGATGTCAGCAGTACTGTGGTACCCAGGTGTTTCGTTTAGGTGAACACATTAGTGGCCCCTCCAGCGGTGAGAGCGCGGGTCAGCGGGGCTGCGGTACCGGCGCTGGTTTTTGGCAGTCGTTTGTTTATTTATTTATTTATTTATTTATTTATTTATTTATTCAGCGACTCCTTCGCAGATGCCAGCAGGTTTGCAGTCAGACTCCCACACGACCCATAACAGTGTTTCTCACCTCAGCTATTATGAACCTTTGTGCGAACGGCTAGTGGTTGCCATGACAACGGCTCTTCACAAAGCGGGATGATGTAATGTTATGGTGACTCGTGGATCGTTCATCCTGATTAGACTCAGCGGCTCCGTCGGCTCCCTTAACGGGACGCACTGCGCTTCTCGTGAATGACTGTCGGTCCGTCGGTCGGTCAGTCCACGGCTAGGTGCTGTGATGTGACCGCCGTGGCGCTCTGGCCGACGGTACAGGAAGGTATAGGCCTGCTGCATTGTCTTTGTATGACATAACTCGTCCTCTGTTCTTCCTGTGCCTCGAAGGGCCACAAATGGGGGAGGGGCCTGGGAGGGCTTCAAAGTCAGGACTCGAACACAAGAAACAGGGCTTCAGCGGAACGGAGAACATGCAGATAATCTGGATGGACCTGGATCCATGTGGGCCTGGACCTCCTTCAGCGCATGGTTCGGTAGTCGTTACGCACGTCTGAATGAAGGCTCAAGCTTCTCTGAGAGGACTCTCGAACCTCTAGGGTGGGTGAGAGTCTGACTTGAGTCACTGGGGTATGAGTCCAGGTCAGGCCTCTGAATCGAGTCACTGGGGTATGAGTCCAGGTCAAGCCTCTGAATCGGGTCACTGGGGTATGAGTCCAGGTCAAGCCTCTGAATCGGGTCTCTGGGGTATGAGTCCAGGACAGGTCTCTGAATCGGGTCTCTGGGGTATGAGTCCAGGTCAGGCCTCTGAATTGAGTCACTGGGGTATGAGTCCAGGTCAAGCCTCTGAATCGAGTCACTGGGGTATGAGTCCAGGTCAAGCCTCTGAATCGAGTCACTGGGGTATGAGTCCAGGTCAAGCCTCTGAATCGAGTCACTGGGGTATGAGTCCAGGTCAAGCCTCTGAATCGAGTCACTGGGGTATGAGTCCAGGCCTGGCCTCTGAATCGGGTCTCTAGGGTATGAGTCCAGGTCAAGCCTCTGAATCGAGTCATTGGGGTATGAGTCCAGGTCAGGCCTCTGAATCGGGTCTCTGGGGTATGAGTCCAGGACAGGTCTCTGAATCGGCTCTCTGGGGTATGAGTCCAGGTCAGGCCTCTGAATCGAGTCACTGGGGTATGAGTCCAGGTCAGGCCTCTGAATCGAGTCACTGGGGTATGAGTCCAGGTCAGGCCTCTGAATCGAGTCACTGGGGTATGAGTCCAGGTCAAGCCTCTGAATCGAGTCACTGGGGTATGAGTCCAGGTGAAGCCTCTGAATCGAGTCACTGGGGTATGAGTCCAGGTCAGGCCTCTAAATCGGGTCTCTGGGGTATGAGTCCAGGACAGGTCTCTGAATCGAGTCACTGGGGTATGAGTCCAGGTCAAGCCTCTGAATCGCGTCTCTGGGGTATGAGTCCAGGTCAGGCCTCTGAATCGGGTCTCTGGGGTATGAGTCCAGGTCAGGCCTCTGAATCGAGTCACTGGGGTATGAGTCCAGGTCAGGCCTCTGAATCGGGTCACTGGGGTATGAGTCCAGGTGAAGCCTCTGAATCGAGTCACTGGGGTATGAGTCCAGGTCAGGCCTCTGAATCGAACACGCCACTGAACGCTCCGACCACAGCAGACACTCCCCAACACAGAGACAGTAGACGAGGAGGGGCGCTGCTGGAGTGTCCCTGTAAAGGAGACACAGTGGTGGGAAGAACAGATATCCTCACATTCCTCTGGTTTCCAGAGCCCTGACTTCCCATTCTCTCATTCCTCTTCTCCACCCTCTGCTTCCTGTTCCTGCCTCCTCTGCAGAGCTCCTCCATTGTCTTCCTACTTCCCTCGCAAGCCGTGTGTTGCATGTCGCCGCCTCCCATCGAATCCCCTGACCAACCATCCCAAAACAAATCCCAAATACGCATACTGAGGGAGGGTGAACATAAGAGGGGGGGTGGGAGAGAGGGGTGTCTGATCGAGAGTAACGGAGAGAGAGGTATGAGTGAGAGAGAGGGAGAGAGAGAGAGAGAGAGAGAGAGAGAGGTGAAGGAGGACACTGCTGGAGCAGCGAGGTTAAATCATCTTAGCCCTCCTTAACCTCCCCCCTCCCTTTCTCCCCCACCTCTCCCTCTCTCTTCCTCTTCCTCTCCCTCTTTTTCTCTCACTTCCTCTCTCCCTCTCTTTCTCTCTCTCTCACTCTCTCTCTCACTCTCTCTCTCTCTCGCCCTCTTTCTTTCTCTCTCTCTCTCCTCGCGTAAAGCTCTCCTCTCTCTTTCTCTCCTTCGCTCATGTCTCTGGTCTTTTCTCTCTCTCTCTCCTCTCTCCGCCTTTCCTCTCTCTCTCGCCCTCTCTCTCTCTCTCTCTCTCTCTCTCCCTCTCTCGCCCTCTCTCTCTCTCTCTGACTTCCTCTCTCCCTCTCTCGCCCCCTCTCTTCCCCTCTCTTTCTCCCTCTCTCGCCCTCTCTCTTCCCCTCTCCCTCTCTTTCTCTCTCTCTCTCTCTTCCTCTCTCTCTCTCTCACTTCCTCTCTCCCTCTCTTTCTCTCTCTCTCACTCTCTCTCTCTCTCTCACTCTCTCTCTCTCTCGCCCTCTCTCTTCCTCTCTCTCTCTCTCACTTCCTCTCTCCCTCTCTTTCTCTCTCTCTCTCACTCTCTCTCTCTCACTCTCTCTCTCTCTCGCCCTCTCTCTTTCTCTCTCTCTCTCTCTCGCCCTCTCTCTCTCTCTTTCTCTCTGTCTTTCTCTCTCTCTCTCTCTCTCGCTTTCTCTCTCTCTCGCCCTCTCTCTCTCTCTCTCTCTCTCTCTCTCTCTCTCTCTCGCCCTCTCTCTCTCTCTCTGACTTCCTCTCTCCCTCTCTCGCCCCCTCTCTTCCCCTCTCTTTCTCCCTCTCTCACCCTCTCTCTCTCTGTCTCTCTCTCTCTTCCCCTCTCTCTCCCCCTCTCCCTCCCCCCCCCCCCCTCTCTCCCCCCTCTCTCTCGTCTCTCCCCCTCTCCCTCCCCCAAAACCTCTCTCTTTTATCTCATCTCTCTCTCTTCCGCGCCCTCCCTCTCGTCTCTCTCTCTTTCTCTCTGTCTTTCTCTCTCTCTCTCTCTCTCGCTTTCTCTCTCTCTCGCCCTCTCTCTCTCTCTCTCTCTCTCTCTCTCTCTCTCTCTCTCTCTCGCTTTCTCCCTCTCTCACCCTCTCTCTCTCTGTCTCTCTCTCTCGCCCCCTCTCTCCCTCTCTCTCCCTCCCCCCTCTCCCTCTCCCCCTCTCTCCTGGTGGTGTGCGGTGTTGGATCTCGTTAGCACCTGTAAGTAAAGGTGTCACCGCTCTGTGACGTGCCTGATTGCTCCTCCCTCCTGTATGTGCCATTGAAGCCCACCAGTGGGGCGCGTTGTGGACCCCGTGTGCAGGGAGCCCGGCGAGACGCGTGTCCAGGTTTCAGTTCTGTATGGTTCTGGTCGGGGTTTGTATCTGACACACAGGCCACAGAGCGCGCTCGGCGTTCCCCGTCCCGGAGGCGGTGTGGTATTTTTATCTAGCACGCTTCCGGAATGCTGATGAACTGAAAGAGTTCTCCTTAAATACCGCGTCTCACTTCAGTCACGGGTGGAGCTGAGCTCTCCGGGCGGAGGCTCGTCCCCAGCGAGGGGCGCCTGCGTGTGCATACGTACAGTGTATGTGAAACTGCTCACGCGCCGTGCGGCTGCACCGCTGTCTCCGGCCTGTGGTTCTAGAGAAGCTCTAGGGGACATCAGTTTCTCTTCTCTATAAAACTTCCTGTGTTGAGAAAAAATTTCCTGATCCTTTCGGGTGGAGGGGGCAGGGGGGCGGAGGCCGACTCGCTGGATGAGTCATCGACTGAGCCGGGTGAATGGACTGGAAGTGAGAGTGTATGAAATGCCACCCTCCCCAGGACTTCATTCAGTAAACCGCCAGCGCTACGTCAGGTAGCACCAGTCAGGTCTCTTAAAGGGGTGGTGGAGCGACGGAGTGCAGGTCCGTAGCCATGTGGACGGGGACTGACGGTGTAGTGCTTGTGACTGCTCTGTCCACACATGGTCCTCCCATCCTCAGTAATGGGATAGCAGGCTGCTCGGTCTCTTGGCCAGCGGTGCTCATGTACCACTGGGTGTTATGGAGGTTCTAATATGTTGTTCGGTTCTCCCCTGTCCTTTAGCATGCTGCAGCTGGTTGTGCATGTGAACGTTCTAGTTCTAAAGTACACCCCAGAGAACCCCCACTGAAACCACTTTTCCCAGCTGCCTGAATTCCAGGCCCTTTCCCAGTTACATGGTGACATCATCTCGTAACACAGTCCTCCCTGCCCGCCTACCAGCACCACCCTCACACACCACACACAGCTAAACCAGTACACACCGCCCACCAGTCCGCTCCACGCTGGCTTGCGAGAAACCAGCATCACCAGCACACACACTCACAGCAAACCATACCCCACAACCGCCCACCAGTCCCTAAAGGAAGAAAACTTGCAGACCTACCAGCAACCCTCACCACCCAGTCACAGCTAAACCAGTACGCACCCGACTACCAGTCCCCTCCACGAAACCTGCAGATCCTAGCCAGCACCACCCTCACACACCACACACAGCTAAACCAGTACACCCCGCCCACCAGTCCCCTCAACACAACGCTGGGCTTAGCAAGACCTACCAGCACAACCCTCACACACCGTTACACACAGCTAAAAACCAGTACACTACTCGCCCACCAGTCCGCTCCACCGGCTGTGCTTGACAGACCTACCAGCACACCCTCACACACCACACACAGCTAAACCAGTACACACCGCCCACCAGTCCGCTCCACGCTGGCTTGCAGACCTACCAGCACCACCCTCACACACCACACACAGCTAAACCAGTACACACCGCCCACCAGTCCGCTCCACGCTGGCTTGCAGACCTACCAGCACACCCTCACACACCACACACAGCTAAACCAGTACACACCGCCCACCAGTCCGCTCCACGCTGGCTTGCAGACCTACCAGCACACCCTCACACACACCACACAAGACTTAAAAAAAAAACCAGTACACACCGCCCACCAGTCCGCTCCACGCTGGCTTGCAGACCTACCAGCACACCCTCACACACACACACACAGCTAAAACCAGTACACACCGCCCTCCCCACACAGTCCCGCTCCCCGCTGGCTTGCAGACCTACCAGCACACCCTCACACACCACACACAGCTAAACCAGTACACACCGCCCACCAGTCCGCTCCACGCTGGCTTGCAGACCTACCAGCACCACCCTCACACACCACACACAGCTAAACCAGTACACACCGCCCACCAGTCCGCTCCACGCTGGCTTGCAGACCTACCAGCACACCCTCACACACCACACACAGCTAAACCACGACAGTTTACTACACCCGCATCCACGCAGTTCCCGGCTCCACGCTGGGCTTGCAGATCCTATCAGACACCCACCCCAACCACATCCACACACAGCTAAACCAGTACACACCGCGCGCCCACCATGTTACCGCTCCACGCTGGCTTTGCAGACCTACCAGTCACCACCCTCCACACACCACCACACAGCTAAACCAGTACACAACCAACCGCCCAAACCAGATCACCACATCACACACGCTGGCGTGCACAGACCAACACAAAACCACCACCCCTCACCCACACCACAACACAGCTGAAAACCAAGTAATCAACACCGAACCACCAGTAAAACCGACTCCACGCTGGCTTGCAGACCTACCAGCACACCCTCACACACCACACAGAGCCTGAACCCAGTACACAGCCATCCCACCAGTCCGCACCACACGGGATTGCGAGACCTACTAGCACAACCTCACACCCACAGTACGCTACACCAGTAGACACAACCGCACCAGTCACGCTCCACACGCTGGCTTGCAGATCTACCAAGCAACACCCTCAACACACCACACAAAAGCGAAAACCAGATACACACCGCCCACCAGTTGAACCGCTCCACGCTGGCTTGCAGACCTACCAGCACACCCTCACACACCACACACAGCTAAACCAGTACACACCGCCCACCAGTCCGCTCCACGCTGGCTTGCAGACCTACCAGCACACCCTCACACACCACACACAGCGAAACCAGTACCACCGCCCACGACAGTCCCTCTCACGCTGACTTGCGACGCTACCAGCACACCCTCACACACCACACACAGCTAAACCAGTACACACCGCCCACCAGTCCGCTCCACGCTGGCTTGCAGACCTACCAGCACACCCTCACACACCACACACAGCTAAACCAGTACACACCGCCCACCAGTCCGCTCCACGCTGGCTTGCAGACCTACCAGCACACCCTCACACACCACACACAGCTAAACCAGTACACACCGCCCACCAGTCCGCTCCACGCTGGCTTGCAGACCTACCAGCACCACCCTCACACACCACACACAGCTAAACCAGTACACACCGCCCACCAGTCCGCTCCACGCTGGCTTGCAGACCTACCAGCACCACCCTCACACACACACACACTACAGGCAAACAGTCACACAGCCCACCCTTCCGCTCCACGCTGCTTGCAGACCTACCAATCCACCCTCACACACCACACACAGCTAAACCAGTACACACCGCCCACCAGTCCGCTCCACGCTGGCTTGCAGACCTACCAGCACACCCTCACACACCACACAATT
>JAMWET010003897.1:165000-238340 GCA_024036415.1 Prochilodus magdalenae | reverse complement strand
TTGTGTTGGTGGGAGGAGGCATCTTTGTGTTGGGAGGGGCATCTTTGTGTTGGGGGATCTTTGTGTGGGTGGGAGGAGGCATCTTTGTGTTGGTGGGAGGAGGCATCTTTGTGTTGGTGGGAGGAGGCATCTTTGTGTTGGTGGGAGGAGGCATCTTTGTGTTGGTGGGAGGAGGCATCTTTGTGTTGGTGGGAAGAGGCATCTTTGTGTTGGTGGGAGGAGCAGCTTTGTGTTGGTGGGAAGAGCAGCTTTGTGTTGGTGGGAAGAGCAGCTTTGTGTTGGTGGGAAGAGCAGCTTTGTGTTGGTGGGAAGAGCAGCTTTGTGTTGGTGGGAAGAGCAGCTTAGTGTTGGTGGGAAGAGCAGCTTTGTGTTGGTGGGAAGAGCGGCTTTGTGTTGGTGGGAAGAGCAGCTTTGTGTTGGTGGGAAGAGCAGCTTAGTGTTGGTGGGAAGAGCGGCTTTGTGTTGGTGGGAAGAGCAGCTTTGTGTTGGTGGGAGGAGTAGCTTTGTGTTGGTGGGAGGAGGCATCTTTGTGTTGGTGGGAGGAGGCATCTTTGTGTTGGTGGGAAGAGGCATCTTTGTGTTGGTGGGAGGAGCAGCTTTGTGTTGGTGGGAGGAGCAGCTTTGTGTTGGTGGGAGGAGCAGCTTTGTGTTGGTGGGAGGAGCAGCTTTGTGTTGGTGGGAAGAGCAGCTTAGTGTTGGTGGGAAGAGCAGCTTAGTGTTGGTGGGAAGAGCAGCTTTGTGTTGGTGGGAAGAGCAGCTTTGTGTTGGTGGGAGGAGCAGCTTAGTGTTGGTGGGAAGAGCAGCTTTGTGTTGGTGGGAAGAGCAGCTTTGTGTTGGTGGGAAGAGCAGCTTTGTGTTGGTGGGAGGAGCAGCTTAGTGTTGGTGGGAAGAGCAGCTTTGTGTTGGTGGGAAGAGCAGCTTTGTGTTGGTGGGAAGAGCAGCTTTGTGTTGTTGGGAAGAGCAGCTTTGTGTTGGTGGGAGGAGTAGCTTTGTGTTGGTGGGAAGAGCAGCTTTGTGTTGGTGGGAAGAGCAGCTTAGTGTTGGTGGGAAGAGCAGCTTTGTGTTGGTGGGAAGAGCAGCTTTGTGTTGGTGGGAGGAGTAGCTTTGTGTTGGTGGGAAGAGCAGCTTTGTGTTGGTGGGAAGAGCAGCTTTGTGTTGGTGGGAAGAGCGGCTTTGTGTTGGTGGGAGGAGTAGCTTTGTGTTGGTGGGAAGAGCAGCTTTGTGTTGGTGGGAAGAGCAGCTTTGTGTTGGTGGGAGGAGCAGCTTAGTGTTGGTGGGAAGAGCAGCTTTGTGTTGGTGGGAAGAGCAGCTTTGTGTTGGTGGGAGGAGCAGCTTTGTGTTGGTGGGAAGAGCAGCTTTGTGTTGGTGGGAAGAGCAGCTTTGTGTTGGTGGGAAGAGCAGCTTTGTGTTGGTGGGAAGAGCGGCTTTGTGTTGGTGGGAAGAGCAGCTTTGTGTTGGTGGGAAGAGCAGCTTTGTGTTGGTGGGAAGAGCAGCTTAGTGTTGGTGGGAAGAGCGGCTTAGTGTTGGTGGGAAGAGCGGCTTAGTGTTGGTGGGAAGAGCGGCTTTGTGTTGGTGGGAAGAGCGGCTTTGTGTTGGTGGGAAGAGCGGCTTTGTGTTGGTGGGAAGAGCAGCTTTGTGTTGGTGGGAAGAGCAGCTTTGTGTTGGTGGGAAGAGCAGCTTTGTGTTGGTGGGAAGAGCAGCTTTGTGTTGGTGGGAGGAGCGGCTTTGTGTTGGTGGGAAGAGCGGCTTTGTGTTGGTGGGAAGAGCGGCTTTGTGTTGGTGGGAAGAGCAGCTTTGTGTTGGTGGGAAGAGCAGCTTTGTGTTGGTGGGAAGAGCAGCTTTGTGTTGGTGGGAAGAGCAGCTTTGTGTTGGTGGGAAAAGCATCTTTGTGTTGGTGGGAGAAGCGGCTTTGTGTTGGTGGGAAGAGCGGCTTTGTGTTGGTGGGAAGAGCGGCTTTGTGTTGGTGGGAAGAGCGGCTTTGTGTTGGTGGGAAGAGCGGCTTAGTGTTGGTGGGAAGAGCGGCTTTGTGTTGGTGGGAAGAGCAGCTTTGTGTTGGTGGGAAGAGCAGCTTTGTGTTGGTGGGAAGAGCGGCTTTGTGTTGGTGGGAAGAGCAGCTTTGTGTTGGTGGGAAGAGCAGCTTTGTGTTGGTGAGAAGAGCAGCTTTGTGTTGGTGGGAAGAGCAGCTTTGTGTTGGTGGGAAAAGCATCTTTGTGTTGGTGGGAAAAGCATCTTTGTGTTGGTGGGAGAAGCAGCTTTGTGTTGGTGGGAAGAGCAGCTTTGTGTTGGTGGGAAGAGCAGCTTTGTGTTGGTGGGAAGAGCAGCTTTGTGTTGGTGGGAAGAGCAGCTTTGTGTTGGTGGGAAGAGCAGCTTTGTGTTGGTGGGAAGAGCAGCTTTGTGTTGGTGGGAGGAGCAGCTTTGTGTTGGTGGGAAGAGCAGCTTTGTGTTGGTGGGAAGAGCGGCTTTGTGTTGGTGAGAAGAGCAGCTTTGTGTTGGTGGGAGGAGCAGCTTTGTGTTGGTGGGAAGAGCAGCTTTGTGTTGGTGGGAAGAGCAGCTTTGTGTTGGTGGGAAGAGCAGCTTTGTGTTGGTGGGAGGAGGCAGCTTTGTGTTGGTGAGAAGAGCGGCTTTGTGTTGGTGAGAAGAGCGGCTTTGTGTTGGTGGGAAGAGCAGCTTAGTGTTGGTGGGAAGAGCAGCTTTGTGTTGGTGAGAAGAGCGGCTTTGTGTTGGTGGGAAGAGCGGCTTTGTGTTGGTGGGAAGAGCGGCTTTGTGTTGGTGGGAAGAGCGGCTTTGTGTTGGTGGGAAGAGCAGCTTTGTGTTGGTGGGAAGAGCGGCTTAGTGTTGGTGGGAAGAGCAGCTTAGTGTTGGTGAGAAGAGCGGCTTTGTGTTGGTGAGAAGAGCAGCTTTGTGTTGGTGAGAAGAGCAGCTTTGTGTTGGTGAGAAGAGCAGCTTTGTGTTGGTGAGAAGAGCGGCTTTGTGTTGGTGGGAAGAGCGGCTTTGTGTTGGTGGGAAGAGCGGCTTTGTGTTGGTGGGAAGAGCGGCTTTGTGTTGGTGGGAAGAGCAGCTTTGTGTTGGTGGGAAGAGCGGCTTAGTGTTGGTGGGAAGAGCAGCTTAGTGTTGGTGGGAAGAGCGGCTTAGTGTTGGTGGGAAGAGCAGCTTAGTGTTGGTGGGAAGAGCGGCTTTGTGTTGGTGGGAAGAGCAGCTTTGTGTTGGTGGGAAGAGCGGCTTAGTGTTGGTGGGAAGAGCAGCTTTGTGTTGGTGAGAAGAGCGGCTTTGTGTTGGTGGGAAGAGCGGCTTTGTGTTGGTGGGAAGAGCGGCTTTGTGTTGGTGGGAAGAGCGGCTTTGTGTTGGTGGGAAGAGCAGCTTTGTGTTGGTGGGAAGAGCGGCTTAGTGTTGGTGGGAAGAGCAGCTTAGTGTTGGTGGGAAGAGCGGCTTTGTGTTGGTGGGAAGAGCAGCTTTGTGTTGGTAGGAAGAGCGGCTTAGTGTTGGTGGGAAGAGCAGCTTTGTGTTGGTGGGAAGAGCAGCTTTGTGTTGGTGGGAAGAGCAGCTTTGTGTTGGTGGGAAGAGTCCGCCTCAAAACCACTCCCAAAAATTCATGTCTTGGAGAACTGAGAATTTTTGGAATGCTGGCAGATGATCTGACTCATACAGCTAATTAGACCAACTGATGGGATGTTCAATCAAGCCTTTCACATTGGGTTTCAACGGTGTGCTGTGAGTTTCCTGACTATCAATAGTTCTGGCTGATTTCCTCTCAGTGAATCAAGGTTCATACAGACCTGGCTCTACCCATACTCTAGCACAAGGTGTGTTACTATGGCGAAATAACGGCTCCAGGAAAAGTACCATTCCAAAACAACAACCTGAGAAGAAATAAATAACCAGGTCAAAAAGTTTCACAGCTTCCACACAGACCAACCTTAACTGCCCCGAGTTCTTTACAGCGGTAGTGAAAGGAAGCAAGAGGTCGCGATGTCAACAATGCAACTGCAGCCAGCGTTACGGTTCAGCAGAACCAGCGAACCCACATGGGGGGTTTATGGGTAATCCTAATAGTGGTAAATTAATCAGAATAAGTATTCCTTGGGGATTATATCGTCTTCCAACACCCTTCATGCAGCTCTGACACGCATGTATTTAAGGTTCGTATATGATTAGCCATATCTAATAATTACGGTAAAGTGATGTCTCTGGCATCAGACCGTGTGTTTATAACCATTCCTTGTAAAAGCTTTCTGTGAAGGACCTCAGTCTTCTGGTTCCTCTCACCACCACTCTGGACAGTTCTGGGATTTCTTAGAAAGTGGCGCTTCATGACTAACCAGTCTAAATGACTTAATTATTTAATTATGCCAGAAATTGGTGGAATTCCCTTTTCAATACTGAGTCTATTATACATATACCTGCAGTGCAACACCTTCTTCCATCCGGCCTTCATCAGCATCAGCGCTGGAGTGTCTTATGCGTTGTTCTTCTCTTGGAGAGTGACCAGTCATAAGTAGCTCGGATGCAAAACAACAACTAAACAGAAAAACTCAAATATAAAAAAACGGATTTCTTTCCGAGTCGAATGTACAAGTCACCGCATTTTTACTAATATGTCACTCAAGTTTCGTAGTTTTTAACCATGACATGTTACCTATGACAGCACCTTTTATCCACCTTTGTTTTCCCAAAACACGATATATTTTTTTCATACTGGACATCTGCATTCACCTTCCTCTGACTATCCGAGCCCAGTGTGCTCTGATTGGTCAGCTGGTCCTCTCTTCCCTGAACAACCAGCCAGAATGGCATCCTCCTACAAGTTCCGCTCCCGCACTGCCATAGCTTGTCCCATACTGAAAGTGCGGTTGGTAGATCCACCTTCCTAAGCTAGACTATAGCGGGCCGTTTTATCTTTTAGCTCTCCGTGTGATGTGTGAGGGCATGCCAAGCTAGTCAGTGGGCGGGCAGTAATCGTTGTGTTACAAGATGATGTCATCTTGTAATAGAGAAATAGAAGGAATTCCAACAAAGTGTTTCAGACGAAGAAAGGTGGACCCTGTGGGAGACTGGCAAAGCATAGTAGGACCCCTTAATATATCAGAATGCTATGGCTATATGAAGTGCTATAATAACAGGGCGAATGAATGCTGAGTGAAGATGCTGGGCTTGTACTTATAGGTCATGGAGGTCATGTGATAGCACCAATGGTCCAGCCTATTTCGTTTCTCACTATGAAAACGACCCTCTGTTTTTAAACACCTAGCCAGATTTGCAGCTTGTTTGCGACTGATGTACAGCGTAACGCCTCTGAAGTTTGGCCTGTGTGATATTTTTTGGATTCCAAAATGTTTAGCACAGGAAAAAAAGGTCCCTACGAAACAGTAGACAAGCCTGGCTCTTTGTGTATGTGGTCAATGGTGACAATCAATGCTGTGCTTGAAGGCCAATCAATGGCAATCATTTGAAATAATAACACAGCCACACCGCTGAACTTCAAGTGCTGCCGTCAGTATTTTGCACCCCAATTACGCGTGTAGCCATTCGTCCGCGCGCCCAGGGCCTTGCACGGCGCCCCGCGACCCTCCCTTCCCTCAATAAAGATGAACCGGAGTAGTGTGCTGGCATCCGAGCTTGCAGAGCAGCGGCGGGGGTTCTTCACTAGGCTGTTTGTGCCTTCAAACCCAAGCAGAATTCAGATTGATTTTTTTTTTTTTTTTGCCACAGAAAGAATACAAAGCTAAACCCGTGTTGCGGCTGACATTTTACTTCCTGCTATCAAAACAAGACCGCTAGCTCCAGGCGCTCAAATTATTCTTTCTTTTAGGACATTGTTGAGGCACCGGTGGGCAATATTTTGTGTGGCGTTCAAGCTTGTAAAGATGCTCCCAGCTCTGTAGGAAAAGGCCGATTACAGCACTGAGTTGTGGTCCTCTAAACGGACTTTCTGATGGACTTTGTAGATCGTTGCCATGAAACTCCTTTAAGAATTTCGTCTTGCTTTACAACAATCATACTGTCGCCCCAAAAAACACCACATGTCACACAGTTTCTTCTCTTTGTCCAAACTCTTCATAAGATGATATGGAACAGACTCGGAGGGTTTCAGAAGCAGTGCAGTACTTGCTGAACAGGACTCCGAATCATCACGTCTGTTCTGTTTTGGTCTGTGGCCTCTCCTTTACGTCGGTTGACCGTCTAACAGTACCGAGACACACACAGATGTGTTCCTGTACATTTGCGGCCGCATATTCAGCAGTGTTGTGACTTTGTGTGGTTCGTTTCTACTGTAATTTGAGGTACACTGTCAGGTTTAGAGGTAAGCCAGCTGTTGGCTCTTATTCATCAAAGTTACTTTTGCTATTCATAGGTTTTGTTGTTGGGACATCTGTCTATCAAACTCACATCTTGAAGAAAATCTGATCATTATAGCCTGACATGCCTGCTCTGAGCTCATGTCAACAAAATGGTCCATGATGCCTCTGAGTGAACATGCACGTCATAATCTGATAAATTACTCAAGACAGATGTTTTCAATAATCTGTTATTTATATAAATAGATGCCTTTGAGTGATCGGATAATCGGATAGCCCCAGGTTTCGTTTGTAACCAGCCAATTAACTCAAGAGAAGAAGGTGGTAAACGTAAAACTCGAACTTGGTGTGGCATTTCCTTTTTCACTAATTAACTTTAAATCTGGAAAAAATTAACATGCATTATCTAGAAGATGAAGAATATTAGTATGTAGTTGCATGTAGAGCTGAAAATGCCGAAAGAAATCTGAGTAAGGGTGTACATGTGCTGAGAAATCAGATTACTAAGGGAAAATCCAGCTCACTTTATACAATTCCTAATCGGATTTCAGGCCGTTAATTCCATTGGAGTGATCATTTCTATGCTGTTTACATGACCACTTGAAAAATCAGATTACTGCAGAAACTTGGATCATATTAAATGCTTGCAGTACCATCAGTAGATACAGTAAAAACAGAAAACGATGATACTAAGTTATTTCCGCTCAGCACACTGAAGTGAATGTGCCTGTCTTTTGTAAATACACTGATGTAAACGAATCTGGCGATAATTAGGCTTTTAGTCTCTAACCCAAAAAGCTAATATCTTATCTAGTACAGTCGAAGCCACATCCTATACTGCGCTATTACCACTCAGGTGGCCTATGTTTTAGGTAAACAGTCACACAATGCAATCACATCCCTCTAAAAATATATACTCATCATCATCTATTCGTTTTCATTGTGGAGCTATTTAAGCTCTGGCCTGTAAGGCGAGCACCGCACCCACCGGTTGACCCCAAACTCCACGTATGAGGAAAACAATTAGCTTACTATTGAAACATCTGCACAAATTAGGGGGTTCTCCATGTAAATGTTATGTATGTGTGGGCAAGTTGGTGTGTGCTGGTTTCAAACGATATGTAAATGAGGTTGCAGTTTCCTGAATCAATCGTGGAGTAGTTTGTACATCATTCAAAAAGTTCAGATCCGACCTTTGATGTATCGGAGCCACTGTAACTAGTAATCAGTTATCTACAGTCATATGTCTCAGACTTCTAATGCTGATAGTATAGCTGAGTCTGCAGCAGGAGCTCCCGAGCATCAGTCCTTCAGCGTCTTCTCATTATGTTAATTAGTAGATCAGTAGCTTCAGAAATTATTTCGGATTGGACATTATTGAACCTGAAGTTGACTCTGTTCTCCGGTATTTTCCACCAACAAATTAGTTTGCAATTAGTCAATTTGTGTTCATTTGACTTCGGAATTGCCTTGACTGAGGTTTTAATGACTGCAACTGATTTATTAAGATCTCTACAAGCCCCAATCAGGAACTGGCAAAACAGCACCATGGCTACTAAGTGACTAGCTCGGAGTTAATTGATATGTAAGTTTTCCCGTTTGGTCGCTGTGCTGCTCACTGTTATTGGAATCTCTCTTTGTTCTTGCAGAACTGGGCATTTAACCGTAAAACCCCCAACCCTCTGCACTGGCTACAAACAAACACAGGCTAACAGGTCGAATAGGTCCTATACGGTATGACAGCAGGCGGCCATCTTGCATACATGTGAATATACAGGGGTTGGACAATGAAACTGAAACACCTGGTTTTAGACCACAGTCATTTATTAGAATGGTGTAGGGCCTCCTTTTGCGGCCAATACAGCGTCATTTGGTCTTGGGAATGACATATACTGCGTCCTGCACAGTGGTCAGAGGGAGTTTAAGCCATTCTTCTTGCAGGATAGTGGCCAGGTCACTACGTGATGCTGGTGGAGGTTCGTCCTTCTTGGTGGTATGCTGACGTTACCCTGGATACCGTGGCTCTTGATACATCACAAAGACTTGCTGTCTTGGTCACAGATGCGCCAGCAAGACGTGCACCAACAATCTGTCCTCTTTTGAACTCTGGTATGTCCCATAATGTTGTGTGCATTGCAGTATTTTGAGCAGAACTGTGCTCTTACCTGCTAACTGAACCTTCACACTCTGCTCTTACTGGTGCAATGTGCAATTAATGAAGATTGGCCACCAGGCTGGTCCAATTTAGCCATGAGACCTCCCACACTAAAATGACAGGTGTTTCAGTTTCATTGTCCAACCCCTGTATATATATATACAGTGACTCAGAATGGCGGCGGGTCATCTTTAGTGATGGGTCCTGCTTTCGTCTTGGACCAACGGATTCATAAACCTAAAAAATCTGGGAATTTTCAAACAACATGGGATGGGTTATCGCAGGACACCATTAGTAACCTCTACAACTATATATATATGTATATATATATGTATATATATACACACACATAAGTGAGCTACAAAGAAGTAGTGTCTCTTAATATGGATTCGGGTTGCCATGTGTTGCCACTTTGGAACGGAAGATTCATTTCACGTATGCATATTTTCCTGTTCCTTCGAGCCGCCTATCCTCAGTGACCCCTAACTGTAATAGGCCTCAAACTGAATCCATTAATCATTGCTCACCGAAGTGAAGGCTTTGAAAGGGTTCCCTCCTGTATGTTGTAGGACATGCATGCTTCTTTAACAGTGCAGTGAGATTTATGGACTCGGGCATGTCTAGATGTAGTTTTGGGGCAAGCTGTAATACCACAAAGGCAATTTTGAGCACACACATGCCTGTGGGGCTGCTAGCTTCCTCCTAGGAGGTCTTCCTTGTCCTGAATTGAGTGAGATCAAGAATGACTCTGCTTGTGTGTGCGTATAACACGGAGGATGAAAGTATGGTTACTGGCACTGTCCGTCTCCTGTATCCACCTCCCTTCAAGGCTCTTCCAAACAAGGAGCTGCTGTTCTCCCACCACTGGAAGGAGGAGTCACCTTTACCCGATTGAAACAAATGAGAGATAACAGACCTGAGACATTAATTACCAGGCGGTTCTCCCGGCAAACACTGCGGTAATAAATGACTGTAATAAAACATCCATCAACTTTACTTTTATTCCCACCGCCGGTAGAGAGGCGTGTAGGCAAGGAGTTCAGTTGAAGCCAGGCAGGGGATCTGCCTACTTCAGGTCCGTAAAGTACGAATGGAGTGATGCTAGGGTTGCCACCCGTCCTGTAAAATACAATACAATACAAATCCGATATACACATCTGTCACACACACATAAATGATCAAAATGTCTCTCTCCACACCGCCCCACCCCTCCCTCAGCTCAAATACGGGACGCACTTTGTTCCGTATTTCCGTATGTCCATAAATTTGTTCTGTATTTACGTAAGTGTCCGTAAATTTGTTCCATATTTCCATAAATGTCGGTAAATTTGTTCGGTATTTGCGTAAATGTCCGTATATTTGTTCTGTATTTACGTAAGTGTCCGTAAAATTTATTCTGTATTTCCATAAATGTCCGTAAATTTGTTCCGTATTTGCGTAAATGTCCGTATATTTGTTCTGTATTTACGTAAGTGTCCGTAAAATTTGTTCCGTATTTCCGTAAATGTCCGTAAAATTTGTTCCGTATTTCCATAAATGTCCGTATATTTGTTCTGTATTTACGTAAGTGTCCGTAAATTTGTTCCATATTTCCATAAATGTCGGTAAATTTGTTCCATATTTCCATAAATGTCGGTAAATTTGTTCGGTATTTGCGTAAATGTCCGTATATTTGTTCTGTATTTACGTAAGTGTCTGTAAAATTTATTCCGTATTTCCATAAATGTCCGTAAATTTGTTACGTATTTCCGTAAATGTCCGATATACACATCTGTCACACACACATAAATGATCAAAATGTCTCTCTCCACACCGCCCCACCCCTCCCTCAGCTCAAATACGGGACGCACTTTGTTCCGTATTTCCGTATGTCCGTAAATTTGTTCCATATTTCCATAAATGTCGGTAAATTTGTTCCGTATTTGCGTAAATGTCCAATAAACACGTCTGTCTCAATGTCTCTCACTCCAACCACCCGAACCGTCCCCCACCCGAACCGTATTACCGTAAATGTCCGATAAACAGGTGTGTCACTCATGATGGATCACACTCTCCCCCAAACTACCCCGTACACCACCCAAACCCCACCCCAAATCAGATCAAATACTGGACACCATTTTGAACTCATCTCACTCACACATGACCAAACCCCCCGCCCCGCCCCCTGTCCTTTATTTTCATTTCTGAAGGGCGGCAACCCTAAGTGACACTGTGAAGAAGACTCTTCTACTAGCTTGGGTGCTACAGGCTACGTTCCCGTAACAGTTTCTCAGATTTCAGCATCATTAGGAGCTGTCATTAACCACCGCTGACATCCTGCCAGGGCTGAATGCTGACATCAGCAGCCGGCACATGGAGAGTGAAGGATGGCATGGTTCGTTATGGTTGAAGAGCTACACTGCAGATCTGTCTGATGTAGCACTACATAAGAAAGTGTCTCAGTTCTGATTTAAAAAAAAGATCTGATATTTGTGTTCACACAGCTCTGGATCACAGTTAGGAAATAATCAGATCTGTCCCTCTTTCAACCTGAAATCAAAATTCATCTTTTTTTTTTTAATCATGTTAGTACCGGATCCTGTCAATCAAACGTCATGGCATAATGTATCATCTAAAATAGAATTTTTTCCTGTTAACAAAGTAGAATGTATTTAGCATGTCTATATAGCATATTCTAAACATCTAGGAGACTCTTCCTAATGTTTGGTGATATGGACGAAAAAGTGTATCATGATTTCTGATACACACTGACTTTATAAAATATGGTCCTATGTCAGCCTATATCAGCTGTTAATGCAGATTACATTGGTGTCATGTAATCAACCTGTTATAAGTATGTTTTGATGATGACTCGAGCGCTCAGCAAATTAATTTGAAAATTAATCAAGTAATCAACCGATATTTATTGACAATTAATTGAAAACTTAAACAATTATTTTGATGATGAATGAAGGAATCAACTGATTATTTTGTCCATTTGAATAACAATTATTTGATGAATAATCAAGTGATCAACCAGTTATTCTGATGATTAATTGTTCAATCAGCTATCTGAATAACCAACTAGTTATCTGAATGATTAATCAAGTAATCAACTAATTATTTTAAAGATTAATTGAATAGTGAACCAACTTTTTTACTATTAATTAAAACATTAACACTTTTTTTTTTAAATAAATCAAGGTATCAGCTGATTATTTTGGCAATTTAGTATTAAACCAGTGATTTCGGTGATGAATTAATGGTGATGTTATTAACCGGCTACTTATTGACAAGTAATTAAATAATATTATTTTGACAGTTGAATAATCATCGTCATGTGGTAAAAGACTTGAGCAACTAAACTAAAACAACAATAAACATACAGTTTGCACGGGCTCTTTAAAAAAAGAAAGAAATTAGAATAAAAAAAAAATTACTAAAAAAATTAAATTATTAGAAAAATATTTTTTATTAAATAAATATAAAAATAGAAAATATGTAAAAATATGAAATGTGTGGCGAAAGTGTCCATCAGGCTGTGTTTCCCTTTGTCATTATCATCATGCAAAGTACTCATGATTGTACATTTAATGGTGATATTTTGATCTTTTGTTTTTTATTAAGTCCAGTAACTTCAAACAGCCCTAAGCTGGGGCTACACGTGTCGTTCTGGCCATGTGACCTTAACGAGGCTACTCCGATTAGGATCCCCGTTATTACTCCTGACGTTGTTGTTTGTTCCTCTTACAGAAATGTGGCTTTGTGATGTGCTGAAACTCGACAGGAGAGCTTTAGTGCAGCTTGGCCTGCTTGAGTATGCGGCGGGCAGTCTCTGCAGCTCCAGAGTCCGGGGGGGGGGAGACTGCTGTCCCCTGTCTCACCTCTCACTCCCCACAGGCGAGCTGTTCCCCGGCAGAGCGAGAGAGAAAAACACTTACTTTGGTGTTGTCTGCTACAGGAAGCAGTACATAAGACCTCCTCCACTCAGGCTATCCCATAATGCATTCATGCACACAACTAAGGTAGAAAAGCAACCTGGCCTTACACTCGCCAGCATTATGCAGCAGCTTGCAGGAGAGCAGGCTACACAGCGCTTCCACTGTTACAGCTGTGATTGTGTGTGTGTCTACCGCAGAGACAAGGCTGCCCATGTGCTCGGAGCCCGTCCAGTCATCCGTGTTCCCCATGTGTATCTCTCTATGGCTGACTGCCCCTGCTAAGTGTAGTCAAGTGCAATAAAGCCTGTGACAGCCCCCCTTCACTACCCCGATCCCTTCAGCTCACACTGAACCCCCTCTCCATACCTGCCTGGGACATCCAGTCTCACACCATCAGCCCACGGCACTCACTCGGCTCTGTGTGTGAGTTCCTGTGTGTACCCGGTCGCTAATGTGTGGTGTTGTGGTGTATGCTGCACTGTGTGGAAGTCTCCCCCCCTCCCCCGTACAGTTATTCAGTTTCCAGAGAGGAAGAAAGGCCATGAGGTCCACATTACGAGTACGGATAATAAATGGGTATGTGATGATGAAATGGATCTTAGATAATCCATTTGCATAAGGAGGGAGAAAGCTACGGCACATACGTCAAACCCCAGGAGTTTCCAAAATTGGAGATAACAAGAGGTTACACGATATAGGAGAAAGCAGTTTGTTTTTGAGAGAGGGCAAAAAACGAGCCCCACTCTCGCTTCTGATCGGGAGAAACCCACATGAGTTTTTGTTCATTTGTCCACTGTCAAGAAAAATCTCAGTACTATGGGTCTGAAAGGAAGTGTAGTTGTCAAGAAACTTTCAGACAAATATAGAAAATCAACGGACTGACCGTCCCTGAGTCCCGACCTCGACATTGTTAATATGGTTGGGATTTTGTGGATGGTGAGAAAAAGAACTTTGGCAGTATGGAAAAATATCCCTGCAAAAAAAAATCTGTAAAAAAACAAAAAATTTTAAATAAAAAAAAAAAATTAAAAATTTGTAATATCACATGTAGTTTATTAGGATTCTGTGTAATTTGCAGGTTTACTACATTGAGGCACAGTGACAGTGACTGTTACACCAGCGTGATGCTGAAATGGACACGGGCAGGAAAATAGAACCTCAGTGTAAACAAAGATTAGACGAGGCTTCTTGTTTCCGATCTGGTGTCGTCGGACTATGTAGCTAGTTATGCTAACCTCCTGAGACTTTTGCTTGGTGTGCATTTTTAATTTCTCCTAGCTATTTGTGATTAGTAGGACCTAATAAGTATAAAAACTGAAACCCACATGAGTTTTTGTTTATTTGTCCACTGTCAAGAAAAATCTCAGTACTATGGGTCTGAAAGGAAGTGTAGTTGTCAAGAAACTTTCTGACAAAAGTAGAAAAGAAAATCAACGGACTGACCGTCCCTGAGTCCCGACCTCGACATTGTTAATATGGTTGGGATTTTGCGGATGGTGAGGGAAAGAACTTTGGCAGTATGGAAAAATATCCCTGCAAAAGAAAATCTGTAAAAAAACAAAAAATTTGAAATTTAAATTTTTTTTTAAAAGTTTGGAAAAAAAAGCTGAAAATTTGTAATATCACATGTAGTTTATTAGGATCCTGTGTAATTTGCAGGTTTACAATGAGGCACAGTGACGACTGCCACACAAGCGTGATGCTGAAATGGACACGGGCAGGAAAATAGAACCTCAGTGTAAACAAAGATTAGACAAGGTGTCTTGTATCCGATCTGGTGTCGTTGGACTATATAGCTAGTTATGCTAACCTCCTGAGACTTTTCCTTGGTGTGCATTTTTAATTTCTCCTAGCTATTTGTGATTAGCAGGACCAAACAATCATAAAAACTAAACTTTGTCTTTGTACAGGAAGTTGTATGAGGCCAGAGGGTCAACGTTTTAAAAATGAAGTATCATGGTGCAGAGAAGCAGAACTGTAATGTCCTCATATGAGGACGCAGGGTCTGAGGAGGCTAATGCTACATACATGGAGCTTTCTATTAGCTAGCTAATGCTACATACATGGAGCTTTCTATTAGGTAGCTAATGCTACATACATGGAGCTTTCTATTAGCTAGCTAATGCTACATACATGGAGCTTTCTATTAGGTAGCTAATGCTACATACATGGAGCTTTCTATTAGCTAGCTAATGCTACATACATGGAGCTTTGTTGTAGCTAGCATCACCAGCTACATCACCTACACCAGCTACATGCTTTTAATCTTGGCATCAATCAAACTACAGTTGTTTCCCACTATGAAACTTTCAGTTTAAGATGATCTGCTTCAACCGGCAAACAGTGGATACAATCACACAGCATGGCTGCTACTTACAGGATGCTGTTGGGGTCGTGATGCTAGTACAGCTAACACTGCTCCTCTCTCTAGTCTCGACATCATCCAACCTTTGAGTTAAAGTTGTCCAGGGTGTTGGTAAAGGTCGTGGGAGCTGATGAATTGGCTTCCTGGTCACCAGTTCATTTTCTGTGTGGTCATGTTCTGGTGCCTGTACGAGATGTAGCATTTAAGGTGGAGTAAAAGATCTGATTATAATCAGACTGGCGAATAGGAAATCAACTTCAGCTTCACTGAACAGTTGACAGTTAGTTCCTTGGAATGAAAAGTACCGACTTCCCCTCAACAGGCTGGATCGGTGGTTGTGTTTCGTAGTCGGTGTTGTTGTAGCTGTTGCTCCGTTGTTGTATGTTAATTTGTAGGGCATAGATATTATTATATTATATTTCTATATGCAGGATTCGTATTTGAAGGAGGCTGGAACAGTGTTTATGCTAGGTCAGTTCCACGTTTCGCTCTCCCCTGTTCACTCAGCAATGTCCGTGTAATGAATTTCATTCCACAGCACCTTAAAATACACATCGTGGCTGTCCAATGAAAAACAGGTATCTCCACTTTGGTCCATTTTTACTTTTATGCATCATTTGAACGAATAACTGAAAGAGCTGTCCTAGGCCTTTTAGCAGTGCTGTATGCTTTGTTAACTATTAATTACCATCCCATATATCTACAGCCCTCACACCACATTATCATACTGTCCCTGCCTTGGTCCTGTCTACATGTGGGCCTGTGTGTACCAGATTAGCCTGTGGAGTGTGGGGCTGGATGATATTTATAAAAATGACTGCAGCAAAAATATTTGAAGCGAAATCCTATAGTATTGATCGTTTTGCTGATAATTAAGAAAAAAAGCAAATGCCATGAGTTACTGTTGTGGCATTCACACAGCCGATATGTGTTAAATACCTCATTAAGTGGGCTGAATAAATGCTGCCGCATGAGGTGTTGCAATGATAAATGACTCAGTAATACTAAGAAATCATATTCCTGTAGCATCAGTAGTGATCATGGCTTGGATATGATGATCCGTCCTTGCAGTAAATCGCTCATACTCCTCACATTCCTTTTAGATTTGACAGAATTTCACATTTTATTTTAAAGCAATAAATGAAATGTTGATACCTGAATATTTTGCCACAGATTTGGCTCTCAGTTTTTTTTCAGTGCTCGGCACATTGCGGAGCAGCGGCCCCTACCAAAACAATGGGCCATAAATACAGAACCTCACGTCACGCCATGTGTTTTTACCTGAGCTAAATGCCGGCTAAAGCCCCACCGCAGCTCCACCAGCCCAGCATGAAGAGCACAGCTGCTGCTACCGTTCTGGCTGCCTCTCCCCCCGTCCTCTTTCTCCTGAGTTTTTTTCTTTTGCCACGTCGAATGGAAAAAAAAAAAACACGGGTTACTCTTTGCTGACACGTGGAAAGGTAAAGTGCCCCTCTCCCGTAATGTGTCGGAGCCCAGAGACACATGCACAGTAGTCTTCTCACACAGTGTGAATATTGTTGTGCTTGGCTCGGGCTCAGAATAGCTGGCTGAGATTTCCTCTGTTTCCAAGTGAAGATTGTACCAGCTGTTTCACATTAGTTTGTGTTTGCGATGCCGTGTTTTCCCCGTCTCTAACTCTCTCACCCGCTCCCTCCATCTTCCTTTCACCCGGGGCCGCATTTAGTTCCGTTAATGAGCCTACACAAATCAGAGGAATGCATTATTGAATGTTAATGGCAGCAAATGTCATTTTCCTTCGCTCTCCCTTAGCTTCCTCGTTGCTGACTTGTGCAACACTCACAAAGCCCACATATCCAACCATTAGTGCTGAAGAGGATGATTTCTAGGATGTGTATTATATCAAATTGGAATCCCAGTACATACAGTATATCATTCCTGTCCAGAGAAAAACAAGGATATCCAAAATGGCAACTTTACAGGAGAGGCCAAAAACTAATCTCATTTGAATGGAAGTCAATGGAACCAGAATTTTTCCAAGCGGTTCTGGGCCATTTCTGTTGGTCCATTCGTCATGAAATTTTTACACAGCATAAACAGCAGCTGCCGGGTTCAAATGATGCATAAAAGTAAAAATCGAAAATGGAGATACATGTTTTCGTTTGGACAGTGACGATATACTTATTGCCATCTTTATTAGGGATGCCAACCTTGCGTCTACATTTACTGCCCGTTTTATCATTCCCACTTAGAATTAGAGATGTGGTCAACGAGCCTTGATAGGACCCCCACAGGACCATCACCAGACGGGTATTATTTGGGTGATGGATCATTACAGGTTTGAAGTTTTTAGCTCGTCAGTTATCAGGATTTATTTTCTCTCTGGTATTTAGGTAGACACAACCAAGCAAGCTCTTCCATGGGCCTTCCAAAGCCGAACCCTCAGACTAACCCCTAACATACTTAGCGACTGACGGTGGAACCAGCCAGTCACATTTTGGTGTGGTTGAGACTCTCTGGCCTCTGAAAGTTTCAGATAGGTCACTGAAACCAAATACTGGCGGCAGCCTGACCAGGTTTCAGTCGGAAGGTACCGATATCCAGCCAGCGTGGTCCTGTAGGCAGGGACCCATGACCATTAACGAAGGACTGGAGGTTTACTGACACAAGCTGTGCAGTAACAGATGAGCTCCCAGTTCACCTCTGACTTCTTCCATCTACATGGTGGCTCAACAAGGTAGGAGTGTCCAATGGAGTGGACAGTGAGTGGACAAAGTGTATAAGAAGTCCAGCAGCACCTGCTGTATCTGAGCTATGCGCACCAGACATAAGCAACACACCCAAATATCCACGTAGTGCTGGGAATAGGAATGGTGGGATCGATAGGATTCTATTGATACCTATGCCATTATCAATTCAGCTCATTGGTACCGTTCTTTATTCATTTTCTTTTTGATTCATGTATGAGACAGTAGTTATTCATATTACTGTCTCTGAACACAGTGTAGAATAATATTATATTAAGATACTAATATTAAACTGCAAAAATAAACTGTTATAGGCATGTAACATGGATAAAGTAGGAACGTAGGGTAGTTTAATGGATCTCTAATGGATGTGCTACGTGGTAGAGTTTGCAGAGCGTTAAATACATGGCATTCTTGTAATTTTACCCGATGCTGTGTCATATTGCTGGTGTTTCCAGGCTTACCGTCGTTCTTTGTGTAAAGCTACGCTTTGGACCTTCACCTCAACTCCTTCTTGTTGGAAGTTTGCAGCAGCATGGCCACAGAGTTTGATGGTACAAGGAACGACCTTTCGCATATCGCCACTATCAGACAAAAGCATCCCAGCTTCGATAAAACGAGTTCCCAATTTGATTCCAATGCATCACACGATTTGGACGTCTTCTTAGCTGGAGCCTTGCTCTCCATTCCCATCCCTGGCTCAGAATGATGCCCCCCTAAATAATACCTACTCTGTGGTGGTCCGGTGAGGGTCCTGACCGTTGATGAATGAAGGTAAAGAGAGGCTAACTAATTATGCAGAGAAACAGATGAACTAGCTACCTCGGTATCAGTCAGTGTCTTGGCTAGGGTGCTAATTTATGGAGGACGTTCACTTAGGCCACTGGAAGTAATTGCTATGGTCAAAGAAATAGATCTTATATGAGGAGACTGGACCGTCACGTGATACCACTAAGGTTTGACGATGGTGATAGTGGACGAAGCTGCTTTCATGGGATTTCCATAGCTGCCTTCACCATGCTCTTAGAACACATGGACAGACCACTGTAGAACGTGTGATTATGAGAGTGGGTGGGTGGACCCTGCTGCATTATGGCTTTCCATTGGCTGGGCAGGCCGTGGTCTGGACTTGGCTTGTATGGGACGAATGGTACAACAACAAAGGTCTACATTTTGGAATCTAAGCCGGAATGGCATTCTGGCTGGGCTTTAACTTTTTACTTCTGAGCGTTCTAGCTCATTTCCTCCACACTGAACTGCCTAATAAACTTCCTGGTGACCCAGCTGAAAGATCCAGTTCTTTTTTTTTTTCTGTCCAGTTTCTAAAATCCAAGCAGCATCCAAACATCTCTTTAGTCGTAGTTTAGAAATAAATGCTCATTTTCTTGATATATTCTGATGATGATTAGGTTAAAAAGCTCCAGGGAAAGTTAGCAGGTAGTGGAACCTGGCCCTCGTCATCCTGAGGACGGAATTAAAAGCTGTAACAGCCATCACTGAGAGGCAAAGGCATTGATCAAACACCAACTTTTCCACAAAGAACATGCATAGCTCGATAGTAGCCTTCACGCCCACATGTTACTTTCACAAAGTAATTGCTCCCCGGAGTCAGAGGCTTGTTATATAAATGTGAATGGCAATTTGAAACAGACTGCCAGCTCAAAAGCAGTCAAAGTTTGCGCGGAGATTTTTGGGAATGACTCGCAGTGTTGTTTATTTAATACGTTGGGGAAGATAATTAGAGTATTTTAAGCCATGACATTTTGAAGGAAATTGTGTTCTATAGTAGGACAACTAACACCGCTGTTAGCCGGTGAGCAAGCATTAACGCTTGGCGAAGGGATGGGGGTGGTGAGTGCGCGCGCGCGTCTGCATGTGTGGCGGTGGCAGCGTGTGTGCGTGCCATCTAATCCCTTTAAGACTGAGTGCAGGAGAGATATGATAGTAAGGTTTATACCCTGCAGAAATTCCTGAAATAGGTGAAGTGTGTGGGCTGCGCTGGCAAAGTCGTCTAATCCCTCTAGGTTTCATTAGACAATTAGTTTGTGTTTTGAGGAAAATGAATTTGCTGTAAAGGATTTTCATTTTTCAAATGGGTGTGTATCTAGCAAATGTTTGAGGAGGGCTTTCTTGTGTACTTAGCCGACGCCCGTTCCATCTGATTCTGCATTCTAAACTAAATGAATGTTTGTTTTTACGCGACGCTGTTGCTGAACACTGTACGTTTGATAGCAGAAGCAAAATCCATTAACCTGTAAGTGGCTCTAATCTAGCTGTCAGAAGCAATGCGTGCCTTCGTCTCGTACGCCCCCCTCGCACAAGAATGAGTGTAAAGCCTGAAAGTAAACAAAGTCGTTTTTTTATGAGATTTTTTTAAGCCTCTGTGAAGCCTCCAGAGATGCTTATCACCATGCAGGTGTACATCAGTTTCCCAGCACGTACAGAACCGAGCCGGTTTGATACTGACGACCAGCGGGTTTATCTTTATCCGCAGTAACACACTGATGATTAGCGCTTTCAGTTTTTTGGGATGCATTGCCAAGATTCAACCTCATTCTACCCAAAGTGGTAGTTATGCCATCCAGAATCAATCAATCAATCAATCAATCAATCAATCAATCAATCAATCAATCAGTAAATCAATCAGTATACCAATCAACCAATCAGTCAATCAATCAATCAGTCAATCAATCAATCAATCAGTCAGTCAGTCAGTCAGTCAGTCAGTCAGTCAATCAATCAATCAATCAGTATATCAATCAGTCAATCAATCAATCAATCAGTCAGTCAATCAATCAACCAATCAATCAATCAGTAAATCAATCAGTGAATCAATCAACCAATAAATCAATCAATCAGTCAATCAATCAATCAATCAGTCAGTCAGTCAGTCAGTCAGTCAGTCAGTCAGTCAATCAATCAATCAGTATATCAATCAGTATATCAATCAGTCAGTCAATCAATCAATCAATCAATATTTATTTGTATAGTGCTTTTTACAACCAACATGTTCTCAAAGCAGCTTCACGGAAAAGCAGTTTATATAAAGGAAAGGAAAAACACGGGGTCAGTGTACAGGCGTAGGACGGGGAATCCGCATCCAAGCCCCCCGTGAGCAAGCCAGAGGCAACGTGGCAAGGAAAACCTCCCTTAGAGTAGGAGGAAGAAACCTCGAGAGGAACCAGGCTCGAGGGGGGAACCCATCCACCTCAGATCGGATCTGGGTGTAAGAGCCATCCTGTATGTTACCTCCTACGTCATGTCCCGTAGTGGCTATTCTGCCTTTGAGATGAAAATCAATACAGATGCTATATTCATATAGTTCATATAATCGGTGACACTGCGCACTGTGTCAACAAGTGTTGACTGACTAACATGAAGCATCGTATTAGTTAACACGAGATAATCCTTTAACACTGCTTAACTAATGTTACGTTTCAGGTTTATTTGTCATTTGCACAACATGGCAGGACTCGTATGCATTGAGATGGTTGGGGTGAGGCTCAGGTTGATACTCTACCGCAGGGCAGCATTAATATACCTACAATATAAACATATTAAATAAACTGATATAAAAGAGATATGTTAAATAAATACACCACATATACACAACATACAGAATAGACAGACTGGAGTGGTCTGTAGAAATTCTCTGATATGTACAAGGATAGTCTGAGAGAGATGTGTCTATATAAATCGTCGCTGTCCAAAGAAAAACATGTATCTCCATTTTTGTTGATTTTTGCTTTTATGCCTCATTTGATCACATGCTATTTATACTGTGTATGAATTTCATGAAGAATTGACTGACAGAAACAGCCCAAAGCTGCTTGGAAAGACGTCTGGTTCCATTGACTTCCATTGAAATTAAATGAGGTTTTTGGCCTCTCCTGTAAAGTTGCCATTTTGGAGATACCTGTTTTTCTTTGGACAGCGACCATATGTGTAATATGAAAATATAAATATATGTCTGTTGTTTAAAGTGACTCCAAACAACTCTTATTATTATTGTTAGTATCAGGATTATTTCTGGATAAGGCCAAACCACATCAAAAAGATTCAGGACTAACTGTTTGGGCCTAGCAGTGGGCCTAGCAGTGGGCCTAGCAGTGGGCCTAGCAGTGGGCCTACCAGTGGGCCTACCAGTGGACCTACCAGTGGGCCTAGCACTGGGCCTAGCAGTGGGCCTTGGCATTGAATGAGGTTTAAACAGATACAAATTCCAACTGCAGATGCATTTAATTCAAATGGAAATGGAGAGTAAATGCATCTGTCTCTCTCTAAGACCCATTCAACAACCAAAACCTCTCCCAGTACAACCAAAACTCCAGTGGGCACATGATCGGTGTCTGCAAGGAAGAAAATGATGGAGGATGCATTTGGTTGGAAACCAGATGAGAACAAATGCAATACAGGACTGCAAAGTTGTGGATTTGGAGGCAGCAGACATCTTTACCATAGCACAGGTAGAGGCTGAACGGATCAATTATTGGTAAATGGTTGCCGCATAATGAGCGGATTAGCATTTTCCATCACACACAGCAACCGGATTTCAGTCGGACAACCAAGTCAGAAAAAACAAGTGCCTAAAGTCTGATCCGGATACAGTCCAGATACAAGTGACCAGATATAAGCTGCATCTAACAGCTGACAATCGTATCTATTTCTAAAGCACAGTTTAACTAAAATAATTGGAGTTTAAAATTAAAATGTACAACATAAATCTAACATTATTTCGGCGGGGATTATCATGGATCTGAAGTTTTAGCTAGTTAAATTGGATAATGGTCACAAAATGGGTCTCGGTGTCGGCTCTACTACAGAATTATATATGGCGGCTGAATGGTCTATGGAGCCATAAAGACTAACAGGAGCCCTTGAAGTTTCATTGCTTTTAGTGATGACATTTTGGAAAAATGGAGCCCTAAGGGCTGGCGTTCCGGACACAGATTAAGTCCTGACTGAAACAGGTTTCCAATGGACTATATCCACTGACAATGAATTTCAGCACAACACGAGGCTCTGTGTCTGCAGTGCTGGCACCAGCTCGAATTTTTCATTAAAATTTGCTGAAATATTAATAAAAATGAATATTACTTAGGTACGTAATGTTACATGGTGTCTGGAACTGAAGAGTGAGTCAGGGAAAAGCTGTTCCTTCCTTCAGGCGGCCGTCTCCCAGTCTGGTATCTTTTTCTTTCGTTTCTTATTCGCTGTTTTAAACACTGCATCTGTGCTTCGGAGAAATGAGGGTTTCCAATATGCCGAAATGTTGTTTGGAGTGGATGGTGTTAATTGTCGGCCAGAAATGCAGGTTTGAACTCATGGTTGGGAGTGACACCATCCTGAGCAGACATCTGAATGGCTTTCTCAGTTGGGAGTTCCAACATTAATGCAGCTGCATTAAAAGTGCATGTTTAACTTGGCGGTTTCCAGCTGTTATACGTCTAAGCCCAGGTATAATACACGACAGAGCCCCTATTCACAAAGGACTTGTACATACCAGTGCTGATCTGGGATCAGGGCTCTGTCCTGTCTGACCTGATCTTAATCACTATGTGCCTGAAAACCTCATCTGGTCCAGAAATAGCACTGTTACTCCGGAGGACGAATAGAAGGAAGGCCAAGGCAAGCAAGCAGGCAAGCCGTGTTGTGTTTCCACCTTTGAGGCCCTCAGCGAAGTCAGTCTAGTTCCCTTAATGTTCTTGTATTCGCTATTTGCTTCTTGTTCCGCCGTGGGATGATGGCAGCTTCTCCGGTTTCTTTGTATTCGACCAGAATCCGGAATTCTTCAAATTCTCACATGAAAGCTGTTCTCTCCCCACATCCTCAAATATCCAGGGAGGTTAAGGCTATATTGTCACTTGGTCCTGTCATATAATGTGATAGATCATAGACATCGGGAAGAAATGAAAGGTTTGAGGAGGAAACGCACTCTCGCTCTTTCAAAGTCCTTCCAGAAAGCACCCCACTGATTCTGAGAGGTGGCACCCGAGTGGAGGTGATCCGGGTGCAGTTCAGGAGCTCGACCAGGCTTATTCCTAGAATTAGAATGAGCTTGCTTACGTGCTTACGTGATACCTGGCCCTTGTCTCGTTAATTGGAGTGTTGCTGTTCAAACATTAGCATGACCCCTATAAAAAGACCACCTCAGCATTAACTAGGTCAGTGCCCAGCGGCTGCATTTCACACCGGTCCCCTCTGACCCTCCTCGGACAGCGCCCGCTTTGTTAGCTTTTGCTAGACTAATGGCGCTATCATCTACGCAGGGCTTCGAGTAGCAGACCCGCCTGACTCGAAAAGCACTCAAGGTGAACGTGTTATCTGGAACAGCTGCTTACAGAGAGGGCTAACGGGCTAGGACCTCTCTGTTAGCCTATGTAGCTATGCTTTTATCAAAGTGGGAGAACACAATTACCGTTCTGTTGCGAACCAAGAGGCACGAGGCTGGTTGGACTCAGACATCAAGTCCAGTGAAGCTGCTAGATGGAGCAACCGTTCTGAATTTTGAGGGGGAGTGCACCTTTCTTCTGATTGGCTGTGGTTTCGCTACTTTAGTGGACACACAGGGTAGGGAATACATTGGGGGTGTGTCCACTAAAGGTACCGAAACCACAGCCAGTCACAAGGAAGGTGCACTCCCCTTTAAAATTCAGTGCAGGGAATACCATTTTTTTTTTTTTGATGATTTTGAAAATCAATTTTATATACATTATATACATATATGTTTTATATACATTATATACATATAAATTGTAGATACATTATATACATATAAATTTTATATACATTATATACATATATGTGTTATATACATTATATACATATAAATTTTATATACATTATATACATATAAATTTTATATACATTATATACACGTTTTATATACATTATATACATATACATTTTAGATACATATAGATTTGACAGATTAAATGACTGATTAAAATCTGAATGTATATAAAATTTATTTTCAAATCATAAAATAAAAAAAAAACTGTATTCCCTGCACTGAATTTTGAAGGGGAGTGCACCTTTCTTCTGATTGGCTGTGGTTTCGGTACCTTTAGTGGACACACCCCCAGCGGTTCAGTGCAGGGAATGCAGTTTTTTTAATTTATTCATTTTTTATAATTTTGAAAATAAATTTTATATACATTCAGATTTTAATCAGTCATTTAATCTGTCAAATCTGGATGTGTTTTATAATTGTTAATTAAATTATTATGGTGTAACTTTTACGATTCTGATTCTTTCCATTGGTGGTGATGAGAGCTAAACGTAATGTCTAATCTTCTGATCTTTTCCGTATATATTTCAGTATATGTAATGTAATATAGTGCATTCATAACTAATGCGTAATGACAAAAAATTTGGACGTCTGGTTCCCATCACCACCACTATGAACATTTATGACGGCAGTGCTACGTGTCACATCCCCCTGAATGCCTTTATTTATATTTTATTGATTTAATTTCATTCATAAATTCATAAATCTCTGTGAAATTCACCTTTAACTAGGTTACCGTGGAGACAAAAGCTTGCACCTCCGTTTCTGTAGTTTTGGGTTTTTCCATATCACATAAGGTTCTGTTCTGACGGAGGCGGTGTGGCCTGCTCCTACCCTCCTGATGGAGTTAATTGAATAATTAACAAGCCTTTTCTGAGCTGAAGTTGGTTAATGTGCAGAGCAGGCCTACTGCAGCACCATGCTGAGGGAAACGGATACTCGGAGGAATGGATTCGGATATACCTTTATTCATATAACCACACTCGTCCCCTGTGATTACACCGGAGGGGGGGAAAACAAATCAGCCGCTGTGATTTCCCTAACCAGCAGACCTAAGCTGTGTTTCAGACTATTCAATAAATGTAAAGGAGACATCTGATCCTCTTGAAGCACTTCACCTTCCTCTGCATGTTGTGACAAGGAAATGCCTCCAGCACTGCAGATATTGTCAGCAGACGAGTGTTTCAGTTTCAGATCCCTGACACGCTTTAAAGTAGACAACTCTGTTCAGATGCATGTCAAATGCACTTCCTTCGGCATCTTAATAGCTTCGCCTGAGCCACGGTTCACTCACGTGCCAATTAAGCAGATAAGAATCTTTCACCATTGAAACGAAGGAATGCCTACACCGGCGTGCGCCAAAGCCTTCCTTTAGGTGTTTGATAGCAGCACTGTGGACCAAAACGTTATCAGTGCAACTCGTATGCTAGTGATTCAATAGGAGCGCTATTGGAACCAACACTGACCTTATCCTGCAGACTGGACCAAGACATGACCAATCCACTCTCGATACAGTTCCTTTGATATCAGTCAATAGCAGCGTGTCTTTCTAAGATCCCAAACTTACCGCTCTCACTTTGAGTTTCGCCCTACATGTAGGAAATCAATAGGATCCCATAACAGGATGCAACAAGTGTTTCTCATTGTCCATGCTAATTGCTATATTGTGTTAGCCTCGCTACGACAGGGCACACTCACACACCACAGTTTCCATGTGACCTTCAGCTTATGCTGAACAGATCACGTTCCTAAACTGAGGTTCCCAGGAATGAATAAAATGAATGATGGATATGTAGACTGATATGATCAATATTTATTGAGCTACACATACAGAAGTCTCTCAGTATGGCGTCGGGCCGCCATGTTGGCTAACCCAGCATGCCAGACATCTCGGTATGGAGCTGTAGAGGTTCCTAATGCCGTCCTGTGATAATCCATCCCATGCAGCTTGAACATCCTCACACGGTTCCTGCAGATGGTGCGGTAGGTGGAGTGACACCAGGCCTTATGAACATGTGACGCATGACAGCAAACCGTTGGCGCTGACCTCGGTGCCTCCACACACGGATTCCTCGCTGAAGATGACCCGCTGCCATTCTGGGTCACTCCCTGACAGTCTGGCTCGACACCGTTGCAGGCTTTGGCGACATTGACATAGTGTTGAGGCATGTAGTCTGCCAATGGTGCTGCACTAACAGGGTGACTCATGGAGGACATCACAGTCCACAGTCATGGCTGGTGGGTCAGTCAGGTACAGCGTCCGTGAATCATTAGCATGTCTCACAATGTCAAACCTACCCACCAAGTTTCCTTCCTGTCGGTTGACTCCATCTGGGTGCAACTCCCAGTGACGATGAGTATGCGATAAATAGAATAAAGGATATGGATAATAAAGAGCCAGGAAAGAAGCTAAAGACGTATGTGGGTGTCTGTATGAATATCTATACCTAAGTAAGTCTGTGTAGACACACATTATAAAAATATTACTATACAAAACACGTATAAACAACTACGCATAAGAGCAATGCTTCACATAGCACACTGTCAACTGTCAGAGGATGGAGGTCTGCTTCTAGAGGCTTCAGTTTAATCTTCGCCAGCATCACGGAAGCGATCAGGAAGTTTGCATGACTGACAGCTGGGCTTACCATACACAGTGCATTTGAGCTTGCTGTAGAAAGGGCATGCCATTCAGCCACAGCCAGTTCTTTGGTTTGTGTCCTTGGTTTCCTTTAACTCTCAGATTTATAGCTGTTCTTTGACGCTCCAGCCGTGTTCTCCACATGTGGCCATTCCGTTATAAATCTCTTTGGACACAGAGCGGTTTTAATGAGTGTGTTTTAATTATTATTATTATTGTATTTATTTATTTTTATATTTACTGTTTATTTGTACGGGTACCTCAGCTTGGCCGTGTGAAGCTATGATGTGTGTAGTCATGTATCAGATATAGATCAGATTTCGGTACCACATATGAAAGCATCCCGCATCAGGTAAGCTGTCTCCGAATCAAAGCTGACTAACTCACAAACAGACCTTTACATTTTCAGATTTTGGGATAATAAGTGATAAGACTCGGTGGCACGAAAATGGGAGTATCCTCTGTACTTACTGTCTCAGGCTGGTGCTCCCTCCTCTGTACTGAGTGTCTCAGACTGGTGCTCCATCCTCTGTACTGACTGTCTCAGACTGGTGCTCCATCCTCTGTACTGAGTGTCTCAGACTGGTGCTCCATCCTCTGTACTGACTGTCTCAGGCTGGTGCTCCCTCCTCTGTACTGAGTGTCTCAGACTGGTGCTCCATCCTCTGTACTGAGTGTCTCAGACTGGTGCTCCATCCTCTGTACTGACTGTCTCAGACTGGTGCTCCCTCCTCTGTACTGACTGTCTCAGACTGGTGCTCCCTCCTCTGTACTGACTGTCTCAGACTGGTGCTCCCTCCTCTGTACTGACTGTCTCAGACTGGTGCTCCATCCTCTGTACTGACTGTCTCAGACTGGTGCTCCATCCTCTGTACTGGCTGTCTCAGAGTGGTGCTCCATCCTCTGTACTGACTGTCTCAGGCTGGTGCTCCCTCCTCTGTACTGAGTGTCTCAGACTGGTGCTCCATCCTCTGTACTGACTGTCTCAGACTGGTGCTCCCTCCTCTGTACTGACTGTCTCAGACTGGTGCTCCCTCCTCTGTACTGACTGTCTCAGACTGGTGCTCCATCCTCTGTACTGACTGTCTCAGACTGGTGCTCCATCCTCTGTACTGACTGTCTCAGAGTGGTGCTCCATCCTCTGTACTGACTGTCTCAGAGTGGTGCTCCATCCTCTGTACTGACTGTCTCAGACTGGTGCTCCATCCTCTGTACTGACTGTCTCAGACTGGTGCTCCATCCTCTGTACTGACTGTCTCAGACTGGTGCTCCCTCCTCTGTACTGACTGTCTCAGACTGGTGCTCCCTCCTCTGTACTGACTGTCTCAGACTGGTGCTCCCTCCTCTGTACTGACTGTCTCAGACTGGTGCTCCCTCCTCTGTACTGACTGTCTCAGACTGGTGCTCCATCCTCTGTACTGACTGTCTCAGACTGGTGCTCCCTCCTCTGTACTGACTGGTACTCCATCCTCTGTACTGACTCTCTCAGACTGGTGCTCCATCCTCTGTACTGACCGTCTCAGACTGGTGCTCCATCCTCTGTACTGACTGTCTCAGACTGGTGCTCCATCCTCTGTACTGACTGTATCCAACTGGTGCTCCATCCTCTGTACTTACTGTCTCAGACTGGTGCTCCATCCTCTGTACTGACTGTCTCAGACTGGTGCTCCATCCTCTGTACTGACTGTCTCAGACTGGCGCTCCATCCTCTGTACTGACTGTCTCAGACTGGTGCTCCATCCTTTGTACTGACTGTCTCAGACTGGTGCTCCATCCTCCGTACTGACTGTCTCAGACTGGTGCTCCATCCTCTGTACTGACTGTCTCAGACTGGTGCTCCATCCTCCGTACTGACTGTCTCAGACTGGTGCTCCATCCTCTGTACTGACTGTCTCAGACTGGTGCTCCATCCTCCGTACTGACTGTCTCAGACTGGTGCTCCGTCCTCTGTACTGACTGTCTCAGACTGGCGCTCCATCCTCTGTACTGACTGTCTCAGACTGGTGCTCAGTCCTCTGTACTGACTGTCTCAGACTGGTGCTCCATCCTCTGTACTGGCTGTCTCAGACTGGTGCTCCATCCTCTGTACTGACTGTCTCAGACTGGCGCTCCATCCTCTGTACTGACTGTCTCAGACTGGTGCTCCATCCTCTGTACTGGCTGTCTCAGACTGGCGCTCCATTCTCTGTACTGACTGTCTCAGACTGGCGCTCCATCCTCTGTACTGACTGTCTCAGACTGGCGCTCCGTCCTCTGTACTGACTGTCTCAGACTGGCGCTCCATCCTCTGTACTGACTGTCTCAGACTGGCGCTCCATCCTCTGTACTGACTGTCTCAGACTGGCGCTCCATCCTCTGTACTGACTGTCTCAGACTGGTGCTCCATCCTCTGTACTGACTGTCTCAGACTGGTGCTCCATCCTCTGTACTGACTGTCTCAGACTGGCGCTCCATCCTCTGTACTGACTGTCTCTCCCAGTGGAACTGATCTGCCTTCTCCGGCTCTTGTTATGTACCTTGCCTACACCGCTGATTACCGAGCTGCGCCTAATGGAGCTAGCACACACTTGGCGATGCGCTAGTTGCATTAGTCGCCCGCGCGTGTGTGCGTGGAAGAAGTGAGCAGGTCCTTGGTGTGTGCTTGAGCTCGTCTTCCCTTCACGGACGTGCTTTAGCTCATGGCTGTTGCCCGCGGTGATTAGATGTTTGTTCACATATTTGTAGCACGGCTTCAAACGACCTTTTGTAGCAGTGCCTCGTGATTAGTGTGCGGTATGTGTGTGTGGTTTGTGGCACGTGTCCATGAACATTTCGTTATTCGTTGTAGGTTTTACTCTCTCGCACATTCGCATGCCCTCGCGCTGACCGCTGCTGTTGGGCTTATAAATGCTCATTCCTGTGGCTCATCCTTGAGCTCTGACCAGCACTCCAGAGCGAGTGAACCACACTTATAATACAGACCCCACAAGCGTCTCCGACGTTATTTATTCTATAGTGTGCGGTACAGCTGGCGTAGCATGGCGGTATTGATGTGTGAGTGCGTAAGGAGCCGGATGGGGTGAGCAGCAGGAGGCGTAGGGTCTAAGGAGCATGAAGAACGGGGAAAAGTTTGGGAACCATTGACCTACACCATCGTAATTGTTCTTTTATGGTGCAGTGAGATGACAGAAGCCAGAATGCCTCCAACGCTTCCCGCGGCGTGTTGCAATCTGTCTGAAAGATCATTATAGAGCATATCACAGCACATTCCTAAACGGCGCATCCCGAGTAAAAATCCCTGATGATGTTTTTGGCTGATGATGTTCCTGCTGCTGATTGTTACCGCCTTATAAAAGGTCCTCCTGAATCATTCCGCGGAGGTGAAACAGAATGCGGTGTCTTGTAAGACCATCACGGGGCAGCTTCCTGTTTAGTATCCTGGTGGAGCTCTTGCTGGCCGACAAGCTGGGGGTCCTGAGGAGCAGAGCGGATATGTGGGGGCTAATCGATGGCCATGGAAGCAGCCTGCTATTCCTGTGTAAACTCTTCAAGAGAGTAGAGGCATAGTGGACAGGTGGATCGGCCTGGTCCGGTCATGAGGGGGTGTGTGTGTGTGTGTGTGTAAACGGGAGGGGTGCAAGCTCGATTGTGCATTCAGCAGGCAGGGAGCTGGACCCTACCATGCACACTCCCATTCTGCCGATAATGTGATTGTCAAAAGCTGGCCATTATGTGAGGGACAGCTGTAAGATGGGGACGCTGTCTCTGACTTGGGCTTAACGTAGCAGTATTTACCCACACCTGAGCCCTTTTATCTCCCCCCAGGATTATAGAATATTAATAAATAAGAGCACAGAGAGCGCCGCCACAGTCCGGGGCGCGCTTGTTTTGTAGCGAGCGGCTCTGAATGCGGCGAGGTTGTTGTCGGCTGTGAAAAGCGAAAGAGCCCGAGCATCAATCAGGGACTGGAAATGCGGCTCCCAGGCGGATTCGGCGGCGTGCGGATTAGCCACCCACAAAGAAGTTCCGAATTCCGTGATCAGTAGTGAGGAGAGAATTACAAGAGAACATTTGGTCCTCTCCAAACCCCCCCACCACCACACCCTCACCCTCCCACCCTTCGTGTCTGCTCAAATTAATTGACTGTCAGTGGCGGCGTAGCAGTGCCTCCCTCGTCCATTTGCTCCGACACGTCGTCTTGCGGAAGGTCTGTACGTTCCACCAAATAGAAATGCAACCACAACAGATTCTATTCAGCACATAATTTAATTTCATGTCATGACTGAATTAGTTTTTTTTTCTTCCTGGTCGACGGCGTAGAGGGATGCAGCGGGAGGCAGGGGGGTGGGTGGCAAAAATTATGATCTGCCGAGGTGTGTAAATAATCATTTGCCACCCTATTGAAGCCAGTCTGGGGTAAGAAGAAGTCCCAGCTCACCTCTCGAGAAACAATACCAGACGGACTGCCTTTGCAGTTACTGACAAGTGTTTTGAGGCGAAGGGGAAAGAAGGCCTGGTACAAGCTGCCCACACAAGATAAGTCTCCCGTGCTGTGGATTGCAGCTGCCCACATCAATCTCCGGCTCCCCGCCATGGGCCGAGGTGTCAGAACGGAGGATTGAGTGACGCGTCGAATGCGGCCAGGAGTGCGGTGGTGTGGGAGGGGTCGGGAGGTTGGAGGGCAGCGGGAGCCAGACTGTGCTCCGGAGCGGCACGGGAGAGCTCGGAGCAGAACGGTTCTCCTCGCTTCTAATCAGCACCATGCTGCTCTCTGGTTCGCATAATCAACACCTCTGTGGCTCGCTGCAAGTCAAGTGTTGTGAATTGCAGATATGAGGCTCCGAAAGTAGCACATTACAATCATATGCCTTGTATCCACTGCGCGTTGTATAAGAGCCCGATTGGTCGCCGCCAGGGGTTGTCACGACTGTCGAGTAGACCTTGTTGGGAAAATGGATGATTTCCTTAATAAATGCCAACATGCAGAACAACAAGGACTGTTGTGTTCCTCCACAATAACCTTGCTTCAATCTGGTGATTGTTTGAGCACCCACTGTGGTTAACCTTGGCAAGGAATCTCCGGTTGAAGTTGCCTCGTTCCTTCAGTGCCTGGGGGATCGGCTCTTTCTGCTTCACATAATCAACACGTCTGGGGCTGGCTGGAAGTCAAGTGTGGTGAATTACAGCTTAGAGTTTCTGGAAATAGCCTATTACAGAGCCTATGGAATGACTGTATCAACTGTATGTTGCATAAGAATCGGTCACTGTATATAAGGCTCGGTCATCATGAGGGTCAAGTACAGGGGTTGGACAATGAAACTGAAACACCTGTCATTTTAGTGTGGGTGGTCTCATGGCTAAATTGAACCAGCCTGGTGGCCAATCTTCATTAACTGCACATTGCACCAGTAAGAGCAGAGTGTGAAGGTTCAGTTAGCAGGTAAGAGCACAGTGCTGCTCAAAATACTGCAATGCACACAACATTATGGGTGACATACCAGAGTTCAAAAGAGGACAGGTTGTTGGTGCATGTCTTGCTGGCGCATCTGTGACCAAGACAGCAAGTCTTTGTGATGTATCAAGAGCCACGGTATCCAGGGTAATGTCAGCATACCACCAAGAAGGACGAACCTCCACCAGCATCACGTAGTGACCTGGCCACTATCCTGCAAGAAGAATGGCTTAAACTCCCTCTGACCACTGTGCAGGACGCAGTATATGTCATTCCCAAGATGAACTGACGCTGTATTGGCCGCAAAAGGAGGCCCTACACCATACTAATAAATGATTGTGGTTTAAAACCAGGTGTTTCAGTTTCATTGTCCAACCCCTGCACCAGCATGAGAAGTTCTGGCTGGACACCACTCGCTGAAAACATGATTAGGCTTCTGTATGGACGTAGGCTGGGGTTGCCAGGTAGTGCTCTTTTTGCTTTGTATGTCTGTGTATTAATCTCTAGGTATCAGCACTGGCTTCCTGTTCGGGCAGTGTTTGAGCTCATGGTGAGCTTTAGACTCTACACTTCCTGTACTAGCTGGAATATTATTCAGTGGAACACTAAGCAGGGTTGTAAGTCGCTCTGGATAGGAGCGTCTGCTAAACGCCTTAAATGTAAATGTAAACATAGAGGAACGCTCTCTCATGAGTCGTCTCAGACTACTTTGAGTATGGGACGATATTCGTCTTCACACATATACAAACGCAAGGCCATTTTTAAACGGGGCACGTGGGAAGTGTAATGTACGTACTCAAAGATGCAAAGGACAGAGACGTAGCCCCTGTCTGGCAATGTGTAAAGAGGCTCTAGGTGTCATACCTGTCCCTGAAAGCCAGTGCAGTCAACCAAAAAAGTTAAGAAGGATCATTTGGTGTAGAGCTGTCCAAAAATTCATTTTCAGGCACATTTGGACATTGGTGCTTCAGCTGACGTAGCTTTTGGCAGTACATGTTTTGCCTAGCCTCCTTCTTTAATCCCACGTCTCCGGATCTCCCTGACGCCGCCGATCTCCTGGGCTACATTTCCTAGAGCACACTATCCGATGACATCACACTCACATGTCACCGGTCAGCCAATTATGCGCGTTCTAACTCACCAGAGTACTAATTTGTCCCACCTGCTTCTCATCACCCAGTCTGCTTATAAACCCCTCACACACAGAGACACATTGTGAAGTTTGGCCAAACCCCTGTTTGGAGGCCGGACCTGTTTACCCCCGTGCCATTGCTGTGTTGTCTGGTTCTGTCCCCTTTTGTCTTCGACGTCCTCTCTCCTGCTTACCCCCTGGTTTAGTTTGCCTGGTTGTTTCTCTGGTTCTAGACTCTCCTCTCGACTACCCTCTTGGATTTGGCCCTTTGGATTCGTTTGCTGGTCTGTCTGGCTTTCTGATTTTTCGACCTCGGCTTGTCTCTCTATACGACCCTGCATCACCCTTTTGTTATGATTGCCTGGATTTCGCTGTTGTGCTTGACTGTCAGTTTGTCAAGTAAAGCACCTTTGACTTCTAGCTCTGCGCACGTCGAGCCCAGTTCAAGAGAATAATCTTTAATTGTCTGGGTTTTTCAAGCTATCGTCCAATGCTTTTGTTTTGCTCGTTTGTTTAAAGGAGCAATATGTAAAATATTTAGTTGACAAACCAACTGGATGAAATACTCATTTTGACAGTGCGTCTGAAACGTTTACGTATCTTGTTGCTCAGATATCTACAAAGTTAGCTTGCTAGCCTTGACTCATGCTGTCTTGTACTACTACTTTGTACCTTTAGGAGGTGCTAGTGAGTCAATGTGATGTTACGTTGAATCAGTTCGAATCAGTTGAGAGGTTGTGGAAAGGACTGTGCCTTTCTTTCGATGGAGATGAACACCAAAACTGGCTATTTTTTTTTACCCAATAGTTTGGAGTATGAATTTGACAGTTTGCCTTATCTTACATATTGCTCCTTTAATTGACTGAGATGAACTATTAGCCATTACCATCTTGCATCAAGAAGACCTTAAAGGTCAGTGATTCTTTTATAAACGCCAGGGTTATCAAACTCCTCTACATTAACTTCAACAATGACTCCACCCAACCCTCACCCGTCCACCTGCTGTGGTAAAGATGGAGTATAACATGGCAATAAATCTGCAGTTAAAGTCACCTTCTTACTGCCTCAGCCTCAGCCTCAGCATCTCTGGTTCACATAATCAGCACTTGTGTGGTTGGCTGAGCTCTGAAAAAGCCATTTTTCCGTTGCTTGTATTTACTGCTTGTTGTATAAGAGCTGGATTGGCCGCTGCATGAGGTTGCCATGTCTGTCAAGTAGACCTGGATGGAAAATCTATGATTTCCTTAATAAATGGCCATGCACAACCCACCAAGGACTGTTGAGTTCCTTCATGTTAACCTCGCTCATGATCGTTTGTCCTCACATGGGGCCGACCTGACCGCAAACCACGTCTGAAGAGTACAGGAGACGACGGCTTTGCCCACTTCTCACCAGGACTGGGTGGTCAGCCCGAGGCAGCGCTCACAGAGGCAGAGGCTCCTGACTAGAGATGTCACGAAGCGCCCTTGCCCCGATCACAGCCCCCAGCCCAACTGCTCTCTGAAGCTGACGTCAACTGTGCCAAAGGGTAGACGCGGAGATGCTCTGCCTGAGGGGTCGTTGGACCCACATCCAAAGTTTGGGAAGTCATGGCGGCATCTGATTGGATGGTGAGACCCAGCAGGGTGCATCCTGCCTTCAGCAGTGTTCCCGTCCTTTCGGTTCTAAACCTGGCTCCAGTGGTGAGGGTGCAGTTCATTTCCAAGGTGTGAGATCCTGAATACTGAGCAGGAGGTGATGCTTACTCTCGAGGTTCTCGTTGGCCCCCTTTGCTGTTTTCTGTTTGAAATGCACATGATTAAGTGACACCTTTTATTTTCAACCTTTTGTTAAGCCAAAAAATTAAAAAAAAGAGGAAGGATGCCGAGGAGCAGCTGGATAAGACAGTGCCTTCGTTACTCCGGCTCCGTTTGAAGTTGGCAAGAAGCGTTTTAGGTGGCAAATAGACGGATGTACAGTAAGATGGCAAATCCTTGGAAATCTTTAACAAGTCTTTGACTTGAAAGCCTGCCTCGGAATCCTGTGCCTCATTTAAATCCTATAATGACCTGCTCTTTGTTACCTGGCAAAACACATTTCATAGCCGGTGATGTGCAGTGTGTAATCAAATGGCTCTCCTCTCATACTCCGCCACTCCGGACACAGGATGAAATTTAGGTCGCCCAGCATGTCACTTTGCTTTGATTCACCCCTCAGAGGAATAATTTGCCCGTGCCGGGCTCCTGCCTTAATGCTTTCCTACCAGCAGAACAGAGGAAGCCCATCGATGGAGAGGATGGGTGAGGAAAGAACAGCTAAGAACTACAGATGCATGCACGTTGGATGATTTAAGCATGGCAATGCAACACAAATAAATTAATGGTCTGGTTAAACATCAGAGAAAGACATCAGAGCATCCTCCCTTTTTTAAATGTACTTAGATCCACATAAACCCTTCTGCTGAAAATGGCCTTATCTGCCTATGGGGATCATGAAATAGAACGAGGGGGGGAAAAAAAAAAAAAAACAAGAACCCCACAGGAGATTATCCAAGCAACACACATGTAATGATTTAATTTTCACATTAGGAGAGCTCATTAATATTTTAACATCGTATGACGGCTCATTAATGCTATCATTAATATGCACCATTCCAGTGTGCACGTATCAGTGGAAATCTATTACGCATTCCATTTGTAACTTTTAAAGGCATGTGAATGCACAGTGCGCTGAGGCTGATGAATATTAGTTAGGGATGATTCCACCTTTCATAATGATGCATTCTAAGTGCTGGTTTATTTGAGGAAACCGTTAATTCCATTTGCACAGTGCCTGCCAACTGTACTCGTCCGGGAAGGGTCCTTTTCTCCGGGGCCCGGGGCAAGGCACTGGGGATCAGTCTCTTTGCTGCAGTGCACATGTCATTCAGTTTTGGCACAGCACTGTTATTCATGTTTGCCTGAGTAAACCTATTTCGCTGGCATAATTGGCATAAAGGGGGCAATTAGCATCCATCTGTAGGTTGCATAATAGCTGTGAAATCGTTCAGACGGAAAAAAATAAAAATATATAAAAAAATAAGTGACCAAAATCCTTTGAGCAGGAATGGTGCAGGTCCTGATGGAAGGCTTGCCTATAGTGGTTGTGGGTCCGTACCTTAAACGGGACCGCAGTGACACGGCGAGTCTGTAGACGGCCGTGCTGTTGTGAGTAACAATAGGCAAAATCTATAAACACTGCTAGTGTAATCTGAAAGTCATGTTGTGCACTCTCTCCTTTCTGCTGTGAAAAATATGGTCTCCGGGTTCAGCAGCTCGCCGCCTGCCCTCCGTGCCCTGCGGTGCTTGCTGAAGGGAGAGGAATTCCAGCTCCATCCACTCCACAAATGAGCTCTCAGTTGGCAAACAAATCAAGATCCAATCATGCCGGGCTGTATCTTACACCGGGCCGCGGAGTCTTAAGAGCAGTTGCGGAGCAAACAAAACATGACCACACAACAGCATTAACGGAATGCACCGGCGCGTTTGTTAAACCGCAGAAAACAACAAAGAAAAGGTTAATAGAGATGAAACGTTTCCCAAAAAAAAAAAAAAAAAAAATCCCTGGAACATTTAAGTGGCATCACATTACCATTAGGCAACACAACAGCACTAATCAAAAAGAAAAGGTTTCCAAAAACACAGCAATTAAGAAAAACCTCGAGGCCAAAACAGATCACAGTTTAAACCTTTTCATCTCATTTCCCCAGGTTTCCTCCCTCCAGCTACGCCAGCTTCACCTGTTTAAAGCATTAATCAGGTGGCGTATGGGGGCGGGGGATTTGGTTAGGGTGATACCAAGGGCCTGTGAATGATGAGGGCGCTATAAATGATTATTATTTATCTATTATTATCTATTGTAATTATCTACCATCACTAATAAAACGTTATATTTACAAAGTGTTTAATAACTGCTTCAAAAATAGAGGTCCAGAGAGCCACTGTAATGCTTACCCCAACATCATGGATGCTTGTTCAGTCGTGCCCCAAACCAGGCATGAACGGTACTGGCAAGCAGTAAACTGAGTGGAAAACAGAGGACGTCATGATGAGTGATGTCTCCCCATCCCTATACCCCTACCACTATACGAGTACTGTCTCCACATCCCTATACCCCTACCACTATACGAGTACTGTCTCCCCATCCCTATACGCCTACCACTATACGAGTACTGTCTCAAAATCCCTATACCCCTACCACTATACGAGTACTGTCTCCCCATCCCTATACCCCTACCACTATACGAGTACTGTCTCCCCATCCCTATACCCCTACCACTATACGAGTACTGTCTCCCCATCCCTATACCCCTACCACTATACGAGTACTGTCTCCCCATCCCTATACCCCTACCACTATACGAGTACTGTCTCCCCATCCCTATATCCCTACCACTATACGAGTACTGTCTCTACATCCCTATATCCCTACCACTATACGAGTACTGTCTCTACATCCCTATACCCCTACCACTATACGAGTACTGTCTCTACATCCCTATACCCCTACCACTATACGAGTACTGTCTCCACATCCCTATACCCCTACCACTATACGAGTACTGTCTCCCCATCCCTATACCCCTACCACTATACGAGTACTGTCTCCACATCCCTATACCCCTACCACTATACGAGTACTGTCTCCACATCCCTATACCCCTACCACTATACGAGTACTGTCTCCACATCCCTATACCCCTACCACTATACGAGTACTGTCTCCACATCCCTATACCCCTACCACTATACGAGTACTGTCTCCACATCCCTATACGCCTACCACTATACGAGTACTGTCTCCCCATCCCTATACCCCTACCACTATACGAGTACTGTCTCCCCATCCCTATACCCCTACCACTATACGAGTACTGTCTCCCCATCCCTATACCCCTACCACTATACGAGTACTGTTTCTACATCATCCCCTATACCCTCTACCACTATACCCCTACTGAGTACTGTCTCTACATCCCTATACCCCTACCACTATACGAGTACTGTCTCTACATCCCTATACCCCTACCACTATACGAGTACTGTCTCCCCATCCCTATACCCCTACCACTATACGAGTACTGTCTCCACATCCCTATACCCCTACCACTATACGAGTACTGTCTCCACATCCCTATACCCCTACCACTATACGAGTACTGTCTCCACATCCCTATACCCCTACCACTATACGAGTACTGTCTCTACATCCCTATACCCCTACCACTATACGAGTACTGTCTCCCCATCCCTATACCCCTACCACTATACGAGTACTGTCTCCCCATCCCTATACCCCTACCACTATACGAGTACTGTCTCCACATCCCTATACCCCTACCACTATACGAGTACTGTCTCCCCATCCCTATACCCCTACCACTATACGAGTACTGTCTCCCCATCCCTATACCCCTACCACTATACGAGTACTGTCTCCCCATCCCTATACCCCTACCACTATACGAGTACTGTCTCCCCATCCCTATACCCCTACCACTATACGAGTACTGTCTCCCCATCCCTATACCCCTACCACTATACGAGTACTGTCTCCACATCCCTATACCCCTACCACTATACGAGTACTGTCTCCACATCCCTGTCTCCCCACTATACGAGTACTGTCTCCCCATCCCTATACCCCTACCACTATACGAGTACTGTCTCAAAATCCCTATACCCCTACCACTATACGAGTACTGTCTCCCCATCCCTATACCCCTACCACTATACGAGTACTGTCTCCCCATCCCTATACCCCTACCACTATACGAGTACTGTCTCTACATCCCTATACCCCTACCACTATACGAGTACTGTCTCCACCTCCCTATACCCCTACCACTATACGAGTACTGTCTCCCCATCCCTATACCCCTACCACTATACGAGTACTGTCTCCCCATCCCTATACCCCTACCACTATACGAGTACTGTCTCTACATCCCTATACCCCTACCACTATACGAGTACTGTCTCCACCTCCCTATACCCCTACCACTATACGAGTACTGTCTCCCCATCCCTATACCCCTACCACTATACGAGTACTGTCTATAACCCTACTAATGAAGAAGCCCTGCCTCCCCATCCCCACACCCCTACCAATGAACTAGCCTGTCTCCCCATACCCCTACCAATGAACTAGCCTGTCTCCCCATACCCCTACCAATGAACTAGCCTGTCTCCCCATACCCCTACCATCTCACAGGTTTTCTGGATAACCTACCCAATGAAAACCAATGATCTTCTAAGCAGGGTTGCCACCTGCACCTCCAAGTACACCGTGTAAAAAAGGACAGGAAGTGATCTTCATCTATAAGTGGCATCACTGTTGAAGTTATTTATATTACATCATTGGTTCATTTTGCTAGTTTAAAGAGTATTGTCTGACTTTAGCCTCCAGCAGAAAAGAATCAGAAGATGTTTTAATGGAAAAACTGACTACAGCACAGGAAGCTGAAACCAGCCAATCAAATCAGTCGGCCTAATTAGGCCATTTACATCAAAACAGATTCATTCATTTAATCACATTCACAAATATATATGTCCTGCTGAGAACTCCATATGATTCAGTGGAAGTTGAACATTATGTCGTTCCCACATTGCTGGCACCCACAGACAGAATAGAGCCGCTACACAGCCGAGGTTTCAATTGGAACCCTGCTGTAAATGGTTTGCGAAGTACTGAATGCAGAGGTGCTAATTGCAAGGTCTTATTAGCTCTGAAGTTAAATATACATTTCTATACACTGTACATTTCTATACCCATATTCACCGCAGGTGGCAGTAACTCTGAGGAGCCCTGTCTTTTTTATTAGGCACCAGTATTTATTCCTATTCAGAAAAATGGAGATATGATGCCATAACGAGTATGAGTGCTGTGTACCAGTACTGGTAACAACAAGTAGTATTGGCGCACACCTACAAACAAGCTGTCAGCCGCAGCGTGTTCATCACCAGCGTGTTCTCTGTCACCTGGCTGTCTCTGGTGTTCATACACTTCTCCACTCGTTTGCACATTCTCCCTCTCTCTCACGCACACACATACACTCACTACCTAGCTCCTCTCTCCTCCATCTGATGCTAGCTTGTATGTAGTCACAGCACACCATGCAACGCACAGCCAGCCTGCAAAGAGCATGAATCATGAAAGGTGTGTAAAGATTCTGGCCTACACAATACGGAGTGTACTTTCCTCCGCCACCGGCTCCAAACTGACAGGAGGGAACTTCCTTGGAACTCTGCAGCTCTGCATGTTGAAGGAGGAGCAGGCTAGGCTTGCATGTGGATGATTGAATATTGATACACCTGCTTTGTGAGTAGCCCGTGCCCACAGTGCAGGCCGAGAAGTATCTGGATCTACACTGTAAAGGGACCAGTGCCATAGAGGAGCCGCGTTCGGTTCCTAAAGAAACTTTGGCCGTACGGCTCTGAGCTGAGATGGGTTTGTAAATGAGATGCGCAGGTGGGAGGAACCTTTTTGAAAGGCTTAATGAAGCTCCAGGTAGCAGGAACAATCGTGTGGACTGTAGTTTTCTGTTTCTGTTAAACCAAGTTCACTTTTCAGGGTGTTTATGCGCCTAATCGTTGCTCATTTTAACATGACCGTTTTCCAAAACAAGAGCGCCCACTGAATGCTGAGAGAGGCTCCTGAAAGATGAGATGGGTTAGAGGATGAGATGATGATTGATTGATACGGATGCACCAGTATGATGCCAGTCTGTAGGACTACAAACACAGTAACATGAATAAAATGAAGATATGTTGGTGTCATTCCAACATATTCTGACATGTACAGATACACTCATCACCAGAAGAGTAGTTGCGCTCTGTTGGGTTGATGGATAGCAGTGCTATTTGGAGGAAGATAGGAATATCTATTGAGCTACACATACAGAAGTCTATCTCCCAGTATGGTGTTGCTAACGCAACATGCCAGACGTCTCGGTATGGAGCTGTAGAGGTTCCTAATGGTGTCCTGTGATAATCCATCCCATGCAGCTTGAACATCCTCACACAGTTCCTGCAGATGGTGCGGTAGGGGTGGAGGTGGAGTGACACCAGGTCTTTTGGATGTGTGGCACATGACGACAAACCATTCATCTTGGTGCTGACCACGGTGCCTCCACACACGGATTCACTGGTCGTGTAGTCACTGAAGATGACTCGCTGCCATTCTGAGTCACTCCATGACAGTCTGGTACGACACCACTGCAGTCTTTGGTGACGGTGACGTGGTGTTAGGGACAGTCGTGGTAACGGTCTGTGTGCATGTAGTCCTGCGTGGTGCAGCCGTCTTCCAGTGGTGCACCACTGCTCACCGAGTTTTTACAATCCTGGCTGTTGGGTCACATAGGTACAGCGATGGCCCCTCCTTGCTTACATCACATGCATGGCCGAGTGTGACACCTGAGTCATTGGCGTGTCTCGCGATGTCAAACCTCCCCACCAGGCTTCATTCCTGACGGTTGATTCCTTCTGGGTGTAGCTGTTTAAGCTACTACCCTTCTGATGATGAGTGTATGTCAGTGACCTCGGTTTTGATTGGCTGCCTTGTATTGGGCCTTAGCTTAAAAATGGGCGGAGCTAAACTGCTATAGGCTAAATAGATGGCAAAGACTTTGTTTTTTTTTCTGAGAGGCATAGAAACCACGGATTCAAACCTGACGTAGTAGTGATGTAGTATGCAGTGGACTATAAAGATGACATATGTGAATTCCTCCAGCGCTTTTATCCGAAGAAAGTGAGAGGATCTTACAGGTCCTTTAAACTCTATCTGCAAGAACCATTGAGGAGCCTTTATTTTTAAGACTCCGAATTGATTACCCCCACCCTCTCTCCTGATTGCACTCCGAGCGCTAGCTCTCCTGGAAGCCACTGGAATGTAGCATTGCATGTAATTGATGGATGACACAGTGAATCAATGTCTTTATTATATGAACTGTTATTGCTCTGTGCTCCCTCCGAAACATTGGCTGTCAGTCACCGTGAAAGGCCTCACTTGTTATTCCAGACGTGTTAGGTGCTCCGGCAGCACCTTTTGACTTGAATGTGTTTTCTTTATCTCAGACCTAGATGTCAGATTTATTGTATGCGTTTGAGAGACGACCAAAAAAGAGAGGTGGGGAGAGAAAAAAAAAACACAGATGGCTGAAATGTCAGTCAGTTGTAAAAAAAAAAAAGGGGGGGGCTTCTTAAGAACAGAGAGCTCAAACCGCACAACAGGTTTCTGCGGTACACGAGCTTCAGTGGAATCTGTGGGCTGATCAACTAACACATCCCGCTGAGGAGCCTTAAATGCCTTTTCCCCTGCAGACTTTGCAAAGTTCCCACTCTTCTTCCCCTTTCCTTCCGCTCTTTGAGGTGGAAGCTGAGTGTTCTCTCACCAAGCGCGGTTTTCATGTGCCGCATTATGCATGAAGCCGGATGAAAAAAGGTGTTCTCTGACAGCGAGGCCTGTTTTTATGACGAACAGTCGTGATTGCCACCTTGATTTAAACTCCCCCCCCCCACTCTTTTTTCTCTCCCCTCCAATCCTTTCCAGCCATGTTTCCTCATGGACAGTCATTGGGTTAACTGGCGCTAAAATTATCTGTGTGAAACACCAGTCATTACCATCACATCCGCCTAATAAAGCAAGATTGCAGATTATTATGTGAACCCTTAATTGCAATCCCTAGGTGTCAGAGTTATTAAGTACCAGCACTTCTCCTCCATCGTTCAAGCCGGCTCTCACCCCGCCTGCTCGTAGCAGCCGCATGTGGGAGGGGGAAAAAAAAGAAGCTGTAGAAGAAGCCGGAAAAAAGAGAGTTTAATTTCAAGAAGCATTTTTATGATAAATTATTAATCAGCGCAGGCCCTAATGTTATGCAGAAAATAAAGTGTTTGGTGTCTTATTGCAATTTTGCATGCGGTTCAGAAGTTCTCTCTTAATTGTGCCTTCCAGTCAGATTGCTAGTGCCGCGCTCTTCCCATTTAGCCATGGCTGTGCGGATACGCGGGCTGGAGAAGTGACAGGGCTGCGGCCAAGCACGGAGTTCACAGGCGAAGCCACGGCGAAGTCACCTTCGCTTAAACCCTTCCGCTCTGTTTGCACCGGAATCTGAAATTGCTCACGTTACACTTGTGGACTAATTGCTTTTTCCCTCTCTGTTCCCGCTCCTAGGTAAGTCTCTCCTTGACATTTTGGGTGTGATGTTTGCTGCTCGGAGGTCCAGGTTATTATACGAGGCCCTGACCACCGGGCACAATGTCTGCTTGAGATTCTGGACACAGGTAGGGAGGCTCAAATTTGACTTCATGCTCGGCTTTGAAGGGCCTTTAGTGCCACGGCTGGCGTGTGGTAGAAAATAGCTGGAATCGCCTCTTGAAATTCAAATTTAAAGCATGTGCCATTACGCAAATGCCATTTCCACATCATATCTTCCATTTGTAGCTATTACTGTTTGATATTTTTTGCTTTAAATATTAATATCTGCGTAGGATACCTATTCCCAACATCTCTGCATCTGTTGTGTCATTGAGGGTTCCTGCCGAGGTGCCTTATGAAATGTCAGGCAGATTTGTCCTGATGCTGAGATGAAGAATGCCTAATGATTTCATAATGCCCGAGTCGCTAGGCTTTCGCATCTGTCCCCACTTGCGCTTATGTGTTTTCCCAGCTGCATTTCATTCATCTCCTGGAGCTTTAGATGAAAATGGATATTTCTCTGATATGAATGCGGCTCCCGCTCTGGTTAAGAGGCGCATCTCTGACGCACAGAGAGAGAGAGAGACAGAGAGAGAGAGAGAGAGAGAGAGTGAGCCAGAGAGCGAGAGAGAGAGAGAGAGGGAGACACATGCCATTATCTGCCGCTGTGTCCTGCCCATGACTGGCATGGATCTAAGCAATTAGGCCAGATCAGTGGCAACCTTTCTTGCCCTCACCCATTATCAAGATCACTAATTACTTCCAGTGCTGTGTCCCTGCTCTGCTCTACTGACCGATACCTAGTCCCATCCAGTGCACACACATAGGAGGGATGGGCAAGGGGTTGTTTGTGTGGGTCTGTGTGAGATATATAGCATGGCTTGTTCGCACACACACACATGTCAACCATGTCCACACGTATAGGGGTCAGAGTGACTGCGGTATTGTACAGGCTTCTTGAGAAACAGGAAGTCCTGCATCAGCTGTGCAAGCAAAGAGTCTGAAGCTGCAGGATGGGAACCAGTTGGGTGTATATCTATGTGGTCACTGCACACTCTGCCAGTCAAAATGGCCCTCTGCTGGATGGAAATCAAATGGGATGTTATTGGTTAATTCAATAAACAAAATTATAATCCCCCGAACTCTGTTAACATGGCCTCTGTGCGGATTAACTAAGGCACTGTGAGTGGGCCGTGTGTAGGTGAAATGTTGTGCGTCTGTGTTGGGCTGCTAGCAAGCAACCAGGGGGTGAAAGGAGAGACGAGAGAACCTGGTGCTGTAGTGCAGCTGATTTCAAAATCAGAATCAGAATCAGAATCTCTTTATTTCACCAAGTATGTTACACATACAAGGAATTTGTCTTGGTGAGAGCAACACGTATGACAAGTAACAAAAACACAGAAAACAGATTATTTACAGTATTAAACTAAAGGACAATTACACTAAACAATAAATAGGGTAGGTGATAAATTAAAAAATAAAAAAAGTAAAAAGTACTAAAGGTAATAAAGAGCTGAAGAAGCTGAGAGATGTGAAACAGATTTAGTTGAAAAATAGAAAGTTACAGATGACCTGAATATTTACAGAAAGAGAACATCTGTACAGGTGTGCAAATAGGCAGAGTGCAAGTAGCTGTTCAGTCCGGTTTGGTACAGTTCAGTTGTATGTTTTGAGGTTTACAGTGGGAGGTGTCCACTGTGGTTGAGGAGCGCTACAGCTCTGGGGAAAAAGCTGTTAGCATGACGTGTTGTGCTGGTTTTGATGGACCGCAGTCTTCTACCAGAGGGGAGTGTCTGGAAGAGGAGGTGTCCAGGATGTGAGGGGTCAGATGTCATTTTGCCAGCACGCTTCCTCACCCTGCTGGTGTAGATCTGCTGAAGTGATGGCAGGTTACATCCAATGATCCTCTCTGCTGTCCTGATGATGCTGGAGTTTGGTTCTTTCTTGTGAGGTGGAGGAACCAAACCAGATAGTTATGGAGGCTGTGAGAATGGACTCGATGATCGCTGTGTAGAACTGGATCATCAGGGTCTGTGGCAGGTTGAATTTCTTGAGCTGTCACAAGAAGACAAATGCATTTTGATGGTGTACTGCCTTAACATTGGGAAAATGTCACCCCTGTCATCGCCAGGGCCAGGAACCCCTGGGGTAGCGCTATGTAGCCTAACTTTGGAAAAGCGAGCCCTAGACTGTTCATAAGCACTGCATATCACTCTTCAGCACCACATCAAACACCAACAGCTACATCAGGTGGCTACAAGAAGTAGTTAGCTTGGTATTCCCAGCATGGACCTCATGATGGAGGCTGTGAGGAATCTGAAAACGATTGCCGGAATGTCACTACATTAGAATTCCGACCTCACTTTGTGTGTTTTGGTATGCCTTGCTTGAACAGCCTTCGTCAAATCACATCACAGCAATCAATGGCCTTGAGGTCAGGGCTCTGGCTCCCCTTGTGTTTTGGAATGATGTTGCGGGACCCAGCCTTGGGTTTTTAATCTTACGTTTCGGCCGGCAGAAATTCCTGATGAAAGCTGGAATTCACATCCACCAAAATGTCCAGGTTTTGTGTGATCGGCCCCCGAATATGATTTGAGCAGATTGCTCGAGCCATTTCTGTACCTTGGCCTTGTAAAAAAGCCACAGGTGTAGCTGTTTAAAATGATGGTCGGATCCTTATACCTGTGGAAATCCCGGCAATTGCAAATGGAGCCCAAAAACGTGATACGATTTTGATGATTGGGGCACTTTTGTCATGATGAAATGATATCGATCTTATTTGATACTGCCTCCCTCTACCTCAGGAGAGGCCTTTCTTTATATCTGAGTCTTCTTAGCAGCCCAGGGTCCACCTGCCATGGCGGTGTCCGTGGGGAGCGCTGTCTAAACGGAAGCCTTTTAAATGCATCAGCCGTCTGATGGAAAGCCTTTAGGGCGATGGGCTGGGAGAGCCACCAGCTCCACTGCTGGGTTAGTTTTGGACAAGTGTTGGGGGAAGGGGATGGCGTGTGCGTGAGAAACAGAGCTGTCAGTGCATCAAGCACAATAAGGAGGAGTGACTTGAAAACCCAGCCTCGAGTGCTCCTCCACATCATCTGAACTTCAGAAGGAGGCGAGGGGAAAGGGAAAGGCGCCTCCGGTTGAAGAGCTCATCTAGCCGCGCTATCGATTGGGGGACTGGCGTGCTGTGGGCCAGCGTTTGCAGGACGTGTAGGATATGGAAGAGATAAAAAGTGAATGATATCGACTGGCTTCATTAAGGATATTAGTGTGATTAATAGACCTGTCCCAGTCTTTGATCCAAACGGTTTCGCTGTTTGTCAGCTTCCTCCCAGAGACCGGCCGGTACAAAGCGAGGGGCAAGGCAGCTAATGGGGCTCCTGTCCTTTGAATGCTGAAGGTTGGAAAAGGTCTTCATGGCCTACAGCAAAGATTATTCATGGGGAAAGAAAGGACTTCATAATGGCAAGCATGGCTCTCGCTAGCTAAAGGTCAGATATCATAGATAACAGGGCGGCTAAAAAGTTATGAGTGATATGCTTTAAAAACATAAAAGCGGTGTGTCTTTTTTTTTTTTTCTTCTACCTGCGGTGGGTCTGAGATTTTTGCGGCCGCTGCGAGGTTATGGGAGTTGGAGTTCTCAGTGGATTAGAGAGTTTATTGTGAGGCAGTGCCCTGACTTCAGTCATCTGCAGGCTGAGCTCATTGAGGGTCGTCTCCGGTGAATGGAAATGAAGGCTGATTAATTCTCCCCTGGGCAATAGTGGCTCTCTTCGCAGCTGGAGGTGTTACAGAAATAAAGCGAAAAAGTGGCTGGCATTCAGAGCTCTTGCTGTCCTGTGCCTGAACTCCACTCTCTACCGTTTGGTAGAGGAGAGAGAGGTCGGTTCAGATTTAGCACTATGTTGTGTCTTATGAATTAGACTTCATCCAGACTTCACCTCATGCTCCTCCAACACAAGCATCTGACCAGTAATGCGATTCGTGCTAAGCCCTCTCTCTTACAAGAGGACCACTAAACATTAGAGCCTGCTTACTGCGCATTTTACACAATACACTGCTGATTCTCTGCATTAGTTCTTTATAAGGGCATATATATACTGCAGTATATACACTGTGTGTGTGAGACGTGAGTATACCTGAGACACTTGCACTAATATTGCATACTGTACACACAGCCATTGTCGAAACAATAGCTGCACCCAGAAGAAAGTGTCGGACTGGGGTCCTATTCAGAAGGACAAAAAAGGATACATGGGCATGGAGGTGTAGAAGTTCCCATTCTGAGGCTCTCCATGACAGTCCCAGTGCAGTTTTGGTGACGTTAGCGTGGTGTTAAGGGCAGTCGTGCATAGGAGAGTCCTGCATTGTCCGGCTGTGGCCCAATGGTGCTCATGGCTGATGGGTCAGTCAGGTACAGCGATAATTAGTAGGGTTGGCAACTTTCAGAAATGAAAATAAAGGACGGCTGGAGTAGAGGGAGGAGGGCTGGGTTTTTTGTGTGAGTGACACACGTGTGTATCGGACATTTACGAAAACACGGAAAAATTGCGTTCTGTATTTGAGCTGTGTCCGGGTGAGGGGTGGGGGTGTGCTGAGCGGTTTTGGGGATGTTGGGGTGGAGAGAGATTGTGATCATTTATGTGTGTGTGTGACAGACGTGTATATTGACATTTACAAAAATACGGAATGAATCGCGTCTCGTATTGGTTTAAATACGGGAAGCAACATTTAATTTCCAAATAAAGGACGAGTCTGTATTTTACGGGACGGGTGGCAACCCTAGCGATAATGCCTGTTCTCGTTTGCTGCGTCAGATGCGTATCTGTGTGTGTACGAGCATGAAGTCATTTGCATATCTCACGATGTTTAACCCACCCACCAAGTTTCATTTTCTGTTGGTGCAACTATTTAGGCAACTTTTTTTTATATATATATATATATATATATATATGTCTGAACTCCGCTCTCTACCGTTTGGTAGAGGAGAGAGGAGTCAGTTCAAATTTAGCACTATATTGTGTCTTGTGAATTAGACATACCCTCATCCAACCCTCATTTCACCTCATGCTCCTCCAACACAAGCTTCTGACCAGTAATGTGATTCATGCTCAGTCCTCTATCCTACAAGATGACCACTAAACATTAGAGACTGCTTAGACTGCACATTTAACACAATACACCGCTGATTCAGTATGTATATATATATATATATATCATACCCTTTCTTGTTATTGTAATTATTCCCTATAATGGTTAGTACATGTGGTCTGGGAGGTGGGTTTCATAGTACAGTGCAGCTGCTTGTTTCTCTGTGCACATGACCGTAAACTCTTGACCCAGGAATCTTGAACTGCCCAGGCCTACCTTACATCATTTCAGTCCGTCACTCTTTCCATTCAGGCTAACCATGGCCGACCAGATTCCCATCCACTCCATTCCAAAAGACAAATTCTGCGAGATCCAGAGATCCACCAACTGCTTTGGGAATTGCTGAAATAGCACAGTAGCTGCCCCAGGACTAGCTCCTAGACTGTTGACACAGAGCACAGTAAACACGCGCTGTGTATTTTAGTGGCTGTGGTTTTGTAGTTGCTCGAAAGCGCTAAATGTCTCATTCCTACCGTGCTCTAATTTAATTTGATGTCTGAAACTTCAAAGCATAGCCCTCAGAGGCCTGCTTTAGCGGCGTGACCGCGGCGGACAGCGATGACTTAACATGATCAGATTAGCGGCCGTAAATTCTCATATGTGTCCTTTTCATTGGCGGGACACCATTAAATCATGAAATCGAAGAGCCTAATCCGATTGATCTTGATGAATGATCAATTAGGATGACTGAGAAAAATCTAATAAGGCTAATGAACTTTAATAAGGAATTTTAAAAGCTTTTTCAAAGTGAGAAATGACCTCTAGCTGGGCTAAACTGCGCCGTAAATACAGGGACCTCCGTATGTTTACAAAGCCAGTGATTTCCAGCCTGATTTTAATAATCGACTCGGGGAAAGTGCCTGTGCAGAAGTTTGCTGATAAGCAAGAAGAATAGGTTGTAGTGTTTAAATCACAAAAAAAGTCTATCGATCCTCCCTTTGAATAATGCACCGAGGCAGAGTCTTTGTCTATGGGCTAATTTATGGATTGTTTCTGACCTCACTGGCTTCCCATGTATTTTTCCCCCACTTCGCTTAAAGCTCAAAGTGTAGTGGCCTGCCAAACTTCCACGTTAGCGCCGCGAAATCCGGACAGTGCGCTCTAGCCTCCCCCCGCTCCCTCACGTCGTACAAGTTCTCAGAGCTGTACTCAAAGGTCAGACGTTATATCATCTCTTCTCACCTGCACGCAGCCAGGACGTGTCATGTCAGATATCGCCACTCATTACTCGTCGTCTTCCGCGGCTCGGGCTGCCCGTGCTGTAGATGGGATATTTGTGGAGCCATCAGGCCAGCGGTTGGAGTGTGCTATTTCATGCCTGGCTCAGCACTTCCAGCGCGCCCCATGCTTAGACGTTTAATCATTTTTGCTTTTGTTGTATTTTGTTTTCCGCCGCAGGTCAGAAAGTGCTGAGTGTAGCTTTAGCGCCGCATGCTAAGAGAGACGTTGCCGTTCCTGGAGTAAACGGAACGCACGCCACTGGACGTTATATGCAGCACTTTGCAAATTAATGAGCCAAATCGGCACCTCATATTTCCCTGACCTACAGCCATGCTGCGCCATGCACACCGCCCGTATCAGGTCCATGCTTCATATCTCGTTATGGCCGTGTGAGTTAACTACGTATTAATAATGATTGGGCTTCAAAATCTACATCGTAACCCCCGTTCATGGGAAGCTCCGCCGTAACCCTGCGGTTTTGAATAATGCATCGCTTTAGTAGCCGTATCTATTATGTATGTCGTATAGATTAGAGGGTTATGCTTTTATGGCGTATCAAAACGTACTGAGGAGGCATGACTGTTAAGCGAGGGGAATCAAAATTCCCGGCTTTTCATTCCCTTTGTCCTAATACGTTCAAGGTCATTAACTTCCGGCCCTGATTAACATGCAAATCTGGCCTTTTTTTTTTTTTCGGTCTGTGTAAACCTACGTAGATCCTAATTCTTAGTGTGTATTCAGCTTGTCTAAACTCTAACAAACCGTACTGAGCTAAAGAACAAAAAAATCTGTAGAGTAAGTCAAGTGTAAAAACACCTTCACCTGCAAATTAGAATCTGAAATCCATGAAAGCTTGTAAAGCCAATATTTTCAACGGCAGTACGTTTTTACCTGCCTAATTCCTCGAGGGAATTTTCCGTCTTCTGTTTCCACCTCAAAGCCATTGCATATAATTGTATTTTTTTTCCCCTCGTCCTTTGCAGATGGATTACGAAATGAGGTTTCTCGCTCATTTTGCTTGCTTTTGTTTTTGTCGCAGGTGCCGCTCGCTATCAGCGCGTGGCCTTTGTGGGGAGCATTAGGTATTCCGAGTGGAGCCCTGTTTACTGACAAGAATACGCGACTCTCAGCCGCACGGCTGAAAGGTGCTCAGTAGTGACAATTACTCCGCTCAAAGTGACAGGAAACAACAATGACTAAGATGAAGAGAGGAAAGTAACCTTCAGTGAGTCTGCTCAAACAGCAGAGGAACCTCCCCACGCTGAGGACCTGTCACATCGCTAACTGATCACTTTTCACTTTTATGTAGCTGCTTATTTTATTTCTTACCTCTTACATGGCACTTGTCACCATCTATACAGGGTCTTGTGCTCTCATGTCTTTGAGGGGCGAACGGTGCAGCCCGGCCTCTGTGGTCCTTCCTCCGTCCATTCCGCTGGGTTCCTTAGCAGCACTGTTATTACTGTCAGTTAAGGGGACACTCTCTCCCATCCTCACTCGTCCTCTAAACCTCTTTATCCGTCTGGGTTGCGGAGGGTAGTGGACCCTATCCTGGCATTCAGTGGGAGGAAGGCAGGAAGCACCCTAGACAGGCCACCAGTCCATCACAGGGCAGACATACACACTCACACCTGGGGCGATTTATCACCGGGCTGCATGTCTTTGGGCTGTGGGAGGAAACCAGAGCACCTGGGGAAACTCTATGGGCACGGGTAGAACATGCCAACCCCACACAGAAAGGCTACGAGGCCACAGTGGTACCTACTGTGCCACCGTGCCGCCCCTGTTAGGGGAACAGCGGTTGATATATAGCTGAAATCAGGACGTCCCACCGCGGAATAACCAAACATGCATCTTCAGGAGATCTCGGAAGGGAAAACTCTACTGGGGTTGGGTTTCCTAAGCTGGGATTTCAGTCTCAGGTAGGAATTCACGCTGTTGGGGCTGAAAATTAAACCTTGGAGTGTTTGCATATTGTCGCTATCCAAAGAAAAACATGTATCTCCAGTTTTGTTGATTTTTATTTTTATGCTTCATTTGATCACATGATCTGCTGTTTACACTGTCTGGGAATTTCATGAAGAATGGACCAACAGAAACGGCCCAGAATTGCTTGGAAAGACGTCTGGTTCCATTGACTTCCATTCAAATTACAGGAGGTTTTTGGCCTCTCCTGTAAAGTAGCCATTTTGGAGATACCTGTTTTTCTTTGGACAGCGACGATATGTTTGGATTGTTGGCAGTGGGCCTCCATGTTGAGCTGAGCCTAGTGGTGGCGATTTCTTAGACTGGTGCGAGTGTTAAAGCCCACTGTACCCCGCTGAAACTGACCTCGTGGAATTTACCGATTTAATCTTTCTGAGCCAGGAATCATTTCGACAGGGCCAAGCACTTGATGCTGACCGTCCCTAGCAAATAACAGAGAATTACGAGTGGCCCTTGCCGGGGGGTGGGGGCGGTGGGTGGGAGTATCGAAGGCTTGAAGGGGAAATGGATTAACTGATCCCTGTCAGCGAAAAAGCCGCACAAAAACGCATCGCATATGTCTTAAACAGCCGAGGGAATGGAATTTGAATGTACCCCCGGTGTAATATTGACAGCCTGAGATAATGGTGCATTGATCCTCATCTCCAGCCTTTGTGATGGGGGGGGTGAAGTCTTTCTGTTGCTCCACATTCAAATTGCTCGCTGTTGGTTTATTCCCGATATAAAGACAGAGGCTTGCAGTGTTCTCTTCTTAAACAATCAAACCCCCTGCGACTGAATGGAAGGAGGCAGAGGAAACGTTTTGCTGCTGTCTCGGGCCAGCCGAGCAGCATTCTTCCACCTTTTATTTTTTCCCCCCAGCCTCTCGAGATGATGTTGTAAATGAATATTGATAATTTGTCTGTGAGATGCTCCTCATAAGTGCTGCTTGGCTGGGTGGGAGTCATTATGCACTTCGTATTTGCATTCGGTGAGTTGCAATTACCTGTCCTGCGTGCTTCGTGCAGGGCTGTATTAATAAGCTTGCTCTTTGATTCCATCTATCCCGAGCTGTCAGGGCCCGCGAGCGTTACGGGCTCCGCAGCCGTGATTTATAACAGCGTTTTGGAGGTGTACATGAGGCACCCACACACTGATCCATCACGCCGCTCCCCCGCCGGGCCCCTCGCACACCAGCACAGCTCAAATTAGGCCCAGCCCTGCCCGCTACACGTGCTGCGCCCGCGGATTCAGGCCCGGATTAGCTGGGATTAGACGGGATCTCCTGTAAAAATGAGCAAATGATTGAACGCCGATATTGTGCAAACAAAGGCAGGTTTTGTTTGTTGCGCCAGGCTCCTCTTTGTTGTCGTGCCGCAGCGCCCGTCCGTGAATCCCGGTCTGGATCGCTGTAGTGGGATTCCGTTCCACTTCCCTTTTCTTTTTTTCCCTCTCTTGTTTTTGGAGAGTCAAATATGAGGCTTTATCTGCGTTCCACACCAAAGCGTGCCACGTGCTCCCCGTCAACCCCCCCTGCGCGTCCGCACCCCCCCCCCCCCCAATAAAGAAACACACCGGCGAAAATGCAGCAAATTCCCAGCACCGCAAAAAAAAAAGGATGCTAATGTGACTAGATAAATGAGAATTTGTTTGTTGCCATAGCAACTCCTTGGGTCATAAGCCAGTGAGGAGATGAGGCCGGGGCTGAAGCTGTGAAGGTGATTAGTCTTTTGTGTCTGTCATACTTAATTTAGCATCACACACACATGCAGACAAACGCTCGTACGCGCACTACACCTCCAGCACCACGCTCACCGCCACCGGAAATGAAAGATGAGAGACTATTTCAGGGGAGATTAAATATACGCAGCATATTTAATCAGCCCAAGAAGTCATTGTCAAATTTATTTATGGGCTTTTTTGAGTATTGATTGTATGTACCCACCATGGTTTTGCCCTGTTTGTCATTGCCCGCTGTGGGGCTAAGATAAGGGATCTACCGTGGGTCAATAGCCTACGACTTTCCATTGACTCTCCGCATAAGCTGCCTTCGATAAAATGAATCTGTGTAAAAAGTTGGTGGACTGTTTCTGTCAGTCCGGCTTTTAGCGTCTTCAGACGGGGAACCCATACTCCTCAGGTCGACCCCGGGAAGCAACCAACACGGAAAGGATCGGAGTTTACAGTTACAGGCGGTATTCAATAAGCACTGCTAAGTGGAAGACTATGATGATAGTCTGAGAGAGGGTTGGAGAAGTGCTGAGTGTTTCTGAGGCAGAGGAAGAAATGTCTGATGAGCCTGTGAATGAAAAATAGGAGGATTGTCGGATGGCGCGCGGGATGCGGGTGAAGCCCCCTCTCGCAGCACAAGACGAGAAGCAGCTTCATGAAGCTTCGTTTTTTTTTTTTTGTCATTTTTCAGAAGGGCTCCGGGGGAGACCATGTTAGTCACATTAGAGACACACAGTTAGGGACCTTGAGTGTTTGAGCTGGTAGTAACTTCAGGTTCCTGCAGATGGCTCTGCATGAGGATGATTGGCCTGTAATACCTGCGGGGTGTTGTGAAATTTTCACACAGTGTAAACTGCAGCTCATGTGATCAAATAATTCATAAAAGTGAAAATGAAAAAAAACAAAGACGCATGTTGTCGATCTTTAGACAGTGACAGGATATCTCATCTGGAATGTAGAAAGTGTTGCAGAGAAGACATTAACGACGTGATAGGAAGTGACATAGTGACGTTATAGGAAGTGACATAGTGACGTTATAGGAAGTGACATAGTGACGTTATAGGAAGTGACATAGTGACGTTATAGGAAGTGACATAGTGACGTGATAGGAAGTGACATAGTGACGTTATAGGAAGTGACATAGTGATGTGATAGGAAGTGACATAGTGACGTTATAGGAAGTGACATAGTGATGTTATAGGAAGTGACATAGTGACGTGATAGGAAGTGACAGTGACGTTATAGGAAGTGACATAGTGATGTGATAGGAAGTGACATAGTGACGTTATAGGAAGTGACATAGTGACATTATAGGAAGTGACATAGTGATGTTATAGGAAGTGACATAGTGACGTGATAGGAAGTGACATAGTGACGTTATAGGAAGTGACATAGTGACGTGATAGGAAGTGACATAGTGACGTTATAGGAAGTGACATAGTGACGTTATAGGAAGTGACATAGTGATGTTATAGGAAGTGACATAGTGATGTGATAGGAAGTGACAGTGACGTGATAGGAAGTGACATAGTGACGTGATAGGAAGTGACAGTGACGTGATAGGAAGTGACATAGTGACGTTATAGGAAGTGACATAGTGACATTATAGGAAGTGACATAGTGACGTTATAGGCAGTGACTGCATTTGGTGGTGCCAGAGACCATAGTGTGAAGGACGTAGCTGAACTCGCAGGTGCATAGAAGCGTACGGTCATATGGGTCTCCCAGCAGTTGGAAGAATCCCAGTCTACAGGACATTCCCATTAGAAATGTGTCAGGGAAGGCATCCACCAAATCTGGCCCAACTGCGCCGCACATTGATCTGGCCTACATCCAGAAACCTGTCCAGTCCAATTCAAACCCAATCACAGCTGTTACACATGCTTGTATTAGGTCTGGTTCAGTCACAGGTGACTAATGTTTTGTCTGGGAGGCTTCCATATTTCAGAGACATCTCTTCAATGTCTCTCTCTCTCTCTCGATCCCTCTTTCTCTCTCTCTCTCGATTCCTCTTTCTCTCTCTCTCTCTCTCGATTCCTCTTTCTCTCTCTCTGTCTTCAAGAGCTGAAGAGAGGCAGCTCTTGTTTTAAAATCAGACCAACTGAAGCTCTCCTCAGGCAGTATGATGATATTTATTAGTTATTTGTTCCAATCATTATCATAATAAATCCGCAGTATGGTTTTCTGAGTGTACTGTCGATATCAATACCTAAAGAACACTAAACGACTGCATGCTTCATTAGAAGGCATAATTAGTCCTGTTCATTGGATGTGGTGCAGCGTACTATGTGAAACGCTGAATATCAATCATTGTACTTATATAGTTTGTGATGTTGTTTTAGCCGTGGCAGCGTGAGGGCTTTTCTGTTATGGCTTTTTGCAGTTTCAATGGTATATTATATTACGAGTAATAAAATAAAATAAAATAAAATGAAATAATAAATTACCAGAGCAGCGTAGGCTACTGCTTGGTCAGAGAGAGTGGTTGAGAGCGAGAAGCTGTTTTCCCACAGATGTGCTAGCAACCAGGATAACGGACGCTTTTGTGGCACAACCAGAATCGTCTGAACTCTGATACGGTATTTCTTAATCTCTCCGCTTTGTGCCGCAGCCTTTTGTCGCCATCACACTTCCTCTGAACATTTGTCTCTTTTACGTCACCGCCGTTTCATACAGCATGTGACAGCCAAGTACTTTGAGGGGGCACTATATCTGCAATGGAGCACAAAGGAGTTGGGTGAGCCGAGTGGAGCTGAACCAAGCCGAACGGAGCTGCACCAAACGGTTGAAAAGCGGCTATGGAACTGTGTGTATGGTACATGGGTTTATTCCAACAAGTGCTATTTGTCATAAGACTTTCTGGGGGCAACTGACTTTAGAAGCAGGTTTTAACTGATTCCAACTCAGGCTAGTCTTGTGTAGGTTTGTGCTATGTGTTATAACAGGCCTACGCAGCTGTCTCTATGAATGCAGCCCTTCAGTAAAGCGTTACCGTTTGGTTTTGCTAAAACTCCTTTGAATGGAAACGTGGCCATTGGGCTGCTCGCTATCTCACCAGAGTCTTCCAGGGGGTTCTTCAGGGTCAGCCGACAGCACCCAGTGCATGCACACATCAGCTTTGTAAAGAGCCATGTCCACTGGGCTGTGGCTAACATGACATTCACAGTAGCCAGTTTTTGCCCACAGAGCCTGAGGACCACGATTGGAAGTGTGAGTGAAGACCTGTCCTCCCTGTCCACACTCCCTCGCATACTCTTCTCAACGTGTGCACACACACACGCACGCACGGGCGCACGCTTCAGCTCTTTCGCTGGCATCTGGTTGACGTGACCTAGCCTGGCAGCCATGGCTCGCTGGCCCCTGGAGGAGAAGAGGCATTTTTGCTTGCATACTCAAGAGCTAATGCTAACACCCACTGCTTTCCAATCTCTCTCGCTCCTTCTCTCTCTCCCTCTCTCTTTCTCTCTCACCGGTGATTCAGTGATTCAGCCCTTGTGTGGGTAGCCCCAAGGGACCAGCCTCCAGCCTCTCTGTCCACTGCCAGCAAAGCCCCCCCTCCACCATCAACCCTAAGGGACAGCATCTCACATCTTGCATCTCCGCCTGGCAATCGCTCTTTAGCTAGCACCATTGTGACAAGTGGTGCTAAGCTGCTTAACCGGGCCCATCGTCTCCTCCACACGTTTGTAATGGCCTTCGGATGCCACCCCACCTCAGCCCTCATCCGAGCTTTATCTGAGCGCGACATCCGGCTGCTTAATCAACATGCGCCCCCGACTCTCGCGATGCCGGCTTCGCCTGGTTTGCATAGACTGGAGGGCAGCCTGGTCCCTGGTGCTTTAGCAATGAGCTGTGTATGTATCAGGCTGCGGAGCTGGACCCGGCCTGCAGGCCACTTAAACCTCTCAGCCACTCTCCCCAGAGGACGCGCTAATTCCCAGAGCCATGCAGACTCAGGCAGCAGTGCAGATGAGCCTCTCTCTCTCTCCCTTCCCCTCTCACACACGTTCACTCTCTCTCCAGGCAGGAGAGGGGGTGCCATCGCCGAGGCCGTTGCCCACGCTTTTTGGACGGCACCCCACGGGGCCGGTAATTGCGGCAGGCATGCAGATGGGAGGGGACAGGCTAATTTCTTCCGAAGCGATATGTTGCTCTTTCCAGCTCGCCCCTGTCGGCTAGCTTTGACATTAGCGCTCCATTGCTGTGGGCTGGCAAATGATTCCTCTCTGCCTCTCATCTGATTATTGTGCACGCAGCTCCACTGCAGCAGAGCGAGATTTTTATAGGGCTGGATTGATAAGTCCAACTAACTGATCTCCGGATTCCATTTAACTCGGAATAGAGCCTCATCCCGGTCCAGCGCGGACTGCTATTGGTTTTTCCAAGAAGTTCCTTTTTAAATGCACTTCTGTACATGGCAGACCCTCAGTGTTGCTAAAACGATCCTGAATTTGAATGCCCACCTGAAGAACTGGTCCTGCTTTGAAGCTGCGTGGCCCACACTACACCACCGCTCCTCCTAACAGTGGTCCGCTTTTTAATCTTTGGCTTCTGCTCCCCAAAGACAAGCTTGTTTGTTGTTGCTTAAACTCACCTTGCACCTGCCGCTTGCAATCGAGATCCACCAAACTTGGTACCCAGCTTCAGACTACTGGCTCGGAGTTAGCTAGTGCTTTTCATAAAGCTAGCCCACTCGTATCTCTCCTGTTTCATCCCACTCTTCATCATTTTTTGCCCATTGATTTACTGTTGGCGCTTCTCCAGCCTGCTCCCACTCTTATCGCTCGTAAGCCAGAACCACCAAACTTGATACGAAGCTTCAGGCAGTTGGCAAACGGTACGTTGCTGATTTCCATTCCGATGACCCACTTCTATCCCCTCTTCTTATCCCTCATTCCCCTCATTAAACCTTCTCATTAGACCTTAAACTTGGTATATAGGCCATAATGACGTCGATAGACATTCGCCCACTGTGTTCTCTTTTTAAGAACTCCTAACTTGCTTTGTGGTGCCAGCGTCTCTTTATGAACTTCCCCCGGTTTTAATTTGCTCCCGGCTGCCACATTCCTAGCCCCCCCCCTTCTTTTTCCGTGCGATGATGTCTTGCTCGGAAATTGCAGCCCCCTCTTTTTTGCTGCATGAGTTCATAGGGCTCAATTATGGGTCTGTAATGAATGGGTTGTAATCAGCAAAAGCACATTAGGGAAGGTAGGGTAGGGGAATGGGCAAAGACGGCCAGCCTGCTTTGTGGGCAGGCACTGGTTTTGCTACATTTGATTGAGATCAGTCCGCCCCTTTTGACTAGCGCGTCTCATCTCAGACGTAACCATGGTTTCGGTGGGTCGGCACTGGCGTTGGTATCAAGAGGCTGCTGTAAAGCCATGTTCCCTCTCTGCTACTCACACATGGATGTGTCTGGTGTCAATCAGCCGTTTCCTCGCGCTCGCCGGCGCTTCTGCAAAATGTATTTTTAGCAGCCTTAAAAACCTGTGTCGCAACGTAGCTGCTGACCCGGGCAGCCCAGTGAAAAGGAGGAAGGGATGGGCGGGGGAGGAAACGGAGGGGATTTTTTTTTTTTCTCCAAAAGGGGAATATCCAGCAATGTTGATTGTGCACCCACCCATGACTAATTATGGAGTGAGGATGGGTAGTGCTAACCCAGCCAATTTGCCCGGCGCAGGCCAGCACTGCCGACACAGACTGCGAAGGGGAGATTTTACAGTGGCTGCTTATGTGAGCTTGCAGGGGAAAGTGAGGAGTTTTTATCTGTCCTTACACACCACCACAAGACTCTGGGGGAAGAGATTGAGTTTTCACCTCTAAAAGTTATTTGCACTTGCGATTCGGCCTTAAAAGCTCCTCACAGTTTTCTTTTTTCCCCTCCATTATTCTGCAATTAGATGGAAATGCCACACCTGCATGCACTCATACAAATATGATCAATATTTATTTATATATTTATCTATATTAATTTGATCGGATAACATTATTGGGGCTTTACCTTTGGGGGCACCTATAATGTTTCATAAGTGCATTCATAAAGTCCCTACAATACTTCATAATACTAGACAAAAGCCTGTGCAACTGTGCATATATGTTCACACCCAGCTGTACAAGGCTTCCTGGCACATAAAGTGACATAATGCATTATAATGTATCATAAAGCTTAGCTAGTAGACTGAGTTTTCACCTCTAAAAGTTATTTGCTCTTGCGATTCGGCCTTAAAAGCTCCCCACAGTTTTTTTTTTTTTCTTGTTCCTCCATTATTCTGTCATTAGATGGAAATGCCACACCTGCATGCACTCATAGCAATATGATCAATATTTATTTATATATTTATCTATATTAATTTGATCGGATAACATTATTGGGGCTTTACCTTTGGGGGTACCTATAATGCTTTATAAGTGCATTTATAAAGTCTCTGCAATGCTTCATAATACTAGACAAAAGCCTTTGAAACTGTGCATATATGTTCACACCCAGCTATATGATCTCATTCCAATATGATCAATATTTATTTGTCACTGGTGTCTTTTCCTTCCTATTTGCACTCTTAGAAATGAAGGATCTTGACTAGTTCCTTACTTGGACAAACCTAAAAAAAAGGTTGGGTAACTTTAATTTTTTTTAAATCTGGAATCAAGTACTTATAATGTTTCATAAGTACATTCATAAAGTCCCTACAATACTTCATAATACTAGACATAAGCCTTTGCAACTGTGCATATATGTTCACACCCAGCTGTACAAGGCTTCCTGGCACATAAAGTGACATAATGCATTATAATGTATCATAAAGCTTAGCTAGTAGACTGAGTTTTCACCTCTAAAAGTTATTTGCTCTTGCGATTCGGCCTTAAAAGCTCCCCACAGTTTTTTTTTCTTGTTCCTCCATTATTCTGTCATTAGATGGAAATGCCACACCTGCATGCACTCATACCAATATGATCGATATTTATTTATCACTGGTGTCTTTTCCTTCCTATCTGCACTCTTAGAAATGAAGGATCTTGATTGGTTCCTGGCTTGGACAAACTTAAGGAAACATTTGATTGGGTAACTTTACGTTACTGGGGCTTTTTTTTTTCATCTGTCATCAGGTACCTATAATGCTTTATAAGTGCATTCATAAAGTCTCTACAATGCTTCATAATACTAGACATAAGCCTGTGCAACTGTAGCATATATGTTCACACCCAGCGGTACAAGACTTTTTGGCACATAAGGTGATATAATGCATTATGATGTATCATAAAGCTTAATAACTAGTGTTGTGTTCACTGGCGTGATGCTATATACAGATCCACAGTGAGGCCACTCTCTAATATTCCTCTGTATCCTCTAAATGGAAATGATTATGATTTCATAGGTGTACATAACATCTAATGAACACTTATAAGCTTCTGTACAGGCTTTAAGTAGAGTGATGTTATGGATCAGCTCAATAAATGAATAAGCTACGGTGCAGGTCTTGTACATAGGTTATAGAATATTATATCTCTTTGTGCTGTGAAGCCTTATAATGCGACGTTATGCCAGGTTATGTATGTGGTTATGAACATTTTATGTTTATGCCAAGCATCACGAAACATTATGAATGCTATATAGATCTTTATGAATGCACTTATAATGCATTACGGATACCTGATTCATAGAAAGTGGTACCCAGTGTTCCTTACACGCTTTAAAGAACCGTCCAATGAAAGGTTCTTCGCAGAACCCGAGTGGCAGTGATTCGTTTGGGCTGTGTGAGTGCAGTTTGCCTCATCGGCAGGCAGAAATTGGGAGTCAGATGGTCTTGTAGTGTTTGAACAAGTTGGGAGATTATTCAAGAGCCCGTCTGGCCGGAACTATTGGCTTGAGTGAGTAACTTGTGAGGTTGTGTCATCTTGATGGATTCGGGGAATTGTGAGTGATGGAGAAACCTCCAAATGTCAAGAAAGTTCCCTCAGTGGTGCTGGTTTTGATGGATGCAGAGTGGCCTGAGACTTTGGGGGGATTTATTCCTAAATAAGGTGATGTATCATTAAAGTCTTATGGTGTTTTGAAAAATGGTTTATGGTTCTGCTTGGTGCTGAGAGGCAGGAGGCGAGAAGAGATGCTGGCTTTCACAGCAACAGTGCCATGTCCAAAGTAGTCTCAGTGTTAGGGAGGCACACCGATCAGTGCTGGCAGATAATTGCTTTAATAAATTGATGCCTTTGATCATTTTAGATCATGTACATGCTTCGGTCTGACTCTACTTGTCAGCTCCATGGTTCACTTTTTTATGTATACCACTTTTAATATCGTCGCTGTCCAAAGAAAAACATGTATCTCCATTTTTGGTGATTTTTATTTTTATGTCTCGTTTGGTCACATGAGCTGCTGTTTACACTATGTGGACATTTCATAAAGAATGGACCAACAGAAATGGCCCAAAGCTGGTTGGAAATACATCTGGTTCCATTGACTTCCATTCAAATGAAATGCGGTTTTTGGCCTCTCCTGTAAACTTGCGATTTTGGAGATACTTGTTTTTCTTTGGACAGCGATGATATGCTCAGTGTGTTAAAACAGACATATGTTGAGCTCAGAGATGTTTCAGGTATCTGATCATTTGACGGGCTGCGTCCCTGATTTATTTAATGGAGTAGCATGCAAAATTCGGTTGCTGCTGTATATAGCTAAGTGAATAGAAGATGGCGTGATCTCCAAATGCCCTAAAGTTAAAGACGAAACATTCTTTTTAAAATGTAAAGCAAAATTAGTATATTATTTTTGGGGCACCGTGCATTTTGGGTTTGGCCTTCCCAAGAGATACGCGCTCTTATGTAGCTTGTTAGGAGTGTGGCTTGTTCGCAGTCATTGTTAGGAAAGGCCAGGTGATGCAGATATCAAAGCTTTGTGAATACTTTGATTCCTCAAAACTCATCCCGTCCATTAGCAGCCTCTAAGCAGCTGCTGAGCTAAATAAATAAATAAATAAATAAATAAATGGATGGATGCCCACAAAGCAGGAGAAGCTGTAAGAAGGTAGCAAAGCATTTTCAGGTAGCCTCAGAGCGTAATGTAATTAAGAAGCTGCAGTTTATAGGAACAGAGGAGGTCGCATTGTCGGGAGGACCAAGGAAACTTTCAGGGAGACCTGCTAGTAGAACTGCAAGATGGCAAAACCCCCTTTCGCCAGCTTCATGACCGAATTTCCCTGTTGCACCTTGAATGGTACATCAACCTCAGGTACCAGAACTGCTGCACCGTTTAAGGTGGAACAAGACATTTCGCTAGGTGGCGCCGAGACATCAGCGTATTACTAGTGATTTTATACGTGTGTTATGAAAAAAATGACCATAAAACACTTTTATCTTACAGTACAGCAGCTTTTAAACAGAGAACCACTCATATACTCATATATACTCATACTTATGGGTCTCTTCGGTCGCTTGTTCAGCCATCTTGCGGATGCTTCAAAGGGAATCTCTGTTTGGAGTGAGCCTCTGACAAATCTCCATTTGAAGATTTGCAGTCCTCCCTGAAAGTTTCCTTGGTCCTCCAGACCTCCTCTCGACCTCCTCTGTTCCTATAAACTGCAACTTCTTAATTACGTTGCGCTCCGAGGCTACCTTCTTACAGCTTCTCCTGCTTTGTGGGCATCCCTTTTTTTTTTTTGCTCAGCAGCTGCTCAGAGGAGCCCATGGCTGCTAATGGACGGGATGAGTTTTGAAGAATCAAAGTATTCACAAAGCTTTGATATTTTCATCACCTGGCCTTTCCTAACAATGACTGCGAACAAGCCACACTCCTAACAAGCTACATAAGAGCACGTATCTCTTGGGATGGCCAAACCCAAAATGCACGGTGCTTCAAAAATAATATACTAATTTTGCTTTACATTTTAAAAAGAATGTTTCATCTTTAACTTTAGGGCATTTGGAGATCACGCCATCTTCTATTCACTTAGCTATATACAGCAACAACCGGGCAGTCGTGGGCTGGAGGTTAGGGAACCAGCCTTGTGACCGGAGGGTTGCCGGTTCGATTCCCTGAACTGACAGTAACGACTGAGGTGCCCTTAAGCAAGGCACCTAACCCCGAACTGCTCCCCGGGTGCCGTGGATAGGGCTGCCCACCGCTCCGGGTAAGTGTGCTCACTGCCCCCTAGTGTGTGTGTTCACTAGTGAGTGTGTTTGTGGGTGTTGCACTTCACGGATGGGTTAAATGCGGAGGGCTAAATTTCCCCACTGTGGGATCAACAAGGGATTAAATCTATAAATCTAAAACACTTCCCCCATCATCTCAGCGACAACCATACCCCTAGATGTGAAAGTGTAAAACAGAGGGGTAGGCCTAAGTGTTAGGGGCTAGGGGTGAAATGGAATTGGGCCATGGTGATACCAGCCAATAGGGATGTTACTAAGTACTGACCATGCCAGGTACCCAGACGTTGGCATTGCCGTTTCCTTTCTTGGTTATGTTGAAACTGTAGGAGATGGGGATAAAGGAGTAGGAATGTCTTTCTTTTGTTTTTTCTCCCAAACGTGTGGACGTCACGGTTAGCGGTATATTTCTCCATGATGCTCCAAGATATCTACATCAGCCCCACGTTTCCATATTAGCGTATCCCTAGTGACCAGTGATTCGTTAGATGTCATTGTGGTGAATAGGATGGGTCAATAACAAACCCAGCAGTTATTTCTCATTAGGGCTGTCCCGTCCTTTCCTCATGTCCACCATGATACGAAAGGGACGAAGCACCGTGGACCCAAACCGACACGTTCGAGTTCTCACTCTGACCGGCAACAGATGACTGTGCTTTGTGCATCTGGGCTGTTACCTGTTGTGACACGCAACATGTGTTTACTTAGCCTGTTTGAAAAGGAGAAGCAGAGGGAACTGACTGCTGATGTTACAGGTTTGTTTTTACTTCTACCACAGAGCGATTACGCTAGACGAAACAGAGTGAGAGAGAAACTCGGCCTGCTGTGGCACTGTCATCCTGCAATCCCTTCTGCCTGTCCTCTCCTGGGAGCCCTTTCTGGTGAAAGCCTTTCATGGAGATGACTCCATCTCCTGATTTGATAATTGGCTGCAGATCATGCTTGGTGCCATGGGATTGGTTGGTGTCTGGAGAGTGCCCACCTGTCAGAGCGGGCCGTATGAGGAGCAGTAATGGCCGGTCCCCCGGAGAGCGTGAGCCAGTGCCCAGCGGAGTCTGATCAAAGGCCAGCGGCTCCCTGCGCTTGGTGTCCTGCCCGACCGAGACACACATCTGTCTCCCCGTCTCCCCCCCTTTTTAATTGGCTGATAGCGCTGGCCTGGATCACAGGCAGCCTTCCTTCAGTGCAGCTCCAATTTCAGCCCTGTCTGATCACTCGCCGTGTCTGAGCGAGAAAGAGAGACGCTCCCCAGAGCTTTTCCCTCACCTACCGCCAGCGCGCCGGCCATACCGGCGGTCTCCTCGGACGGGAGAGGCTCTCCCGTGCTTGTGGACTTTGCGCAGGACTCTCGAGTCGTCGGAGCTACGTTGTGTTTTTTTGCACACCTTGCACAGCTCATTAGTTCATGTGCCGTTTTGCACATATGGTTTTTTAAGTATGTGTAACATGCGCCAGCATCCATTAATCTACTGCAGCGGAATACGCTTTCACACCTGTTACCGTTAAATCCCACAAGATCTGCGGTGTATGGCTTTAAATACCTCGTACAGTAAGCTCGCATACTGTGGATGATTAGTCTGTGCCTTCATGGACATGCATTCCATTTATTATAATTACAGTACTTGCTTCCTATACGCGTTCCGCAGAATCCTTTATTTACCTCATCGAGAGAAATCCTTGATACGCTGCAGAGAAATCACGGGAATAATGCCGTTCACACCTAATGCCATCCTCTCTTATAATAATAAGGCCATAAGTGCGTATTAACCTTCATTTAAGGGCTTAGTATTGAACTTGATTGTTTTTTAAATGAGGATATCTGAAGGTTCTAAGAATAACTGTAAGAACATCTGTAAGACTTCATCACATCGAACAAACCAAACAGACATGCTGTTGGATGCTGATGGGAAGCGAAATCGGAAGATAGTAGTGAAGTTAGTAGAGTAGTCAGCCTAGTGGCATCGCGCTACTTGAGCCTTCCTCCTTCACGTTGTAATAAATTGTTAATAAAACACATTTATGTCATTTAATAGGCTTATATGAACAGTTTTAAACAAGGTGCAGCAATCTGAGCAACAACAAGGAGATCTCTGATTTTATCCAGTACAAGTCTGCACACTGTACTGGAAAGTAAATGACTCCGGAAGGATTTGGCCAATCCTGGAGCTTCTTGGCAACAGTATGCTTAAACTAGAAAAGTGCATTTCCTGAAGGAAAGGCGGGATGGTTGCGCAGCTTGCTCAGTGAGGAACGAGGGATGAGTAAACGAGTGCGGGTCGGTATGACTGCGGATTAGCGTGTGGGAGCCTGCCCTTAGTGAATATGCGAAGTTTGGTGGCTCTCGGGCGAATGAAAACGTTACTGCTTGGTTTGGGTCGAAAATGACTGGGACTCTATGAGAGGAACGAGGGATGAATAAACGAGTGCGGGTCGGTATGACTGTGGTTTAGCGTCTCGGGGCCTGCCCTTAGTGAGTACGTGAAGTTTGTTGGCTCTCGGGCGAAGGAAAGCATTACTGCTTGGTTTGGGTCGAAAATGACTGGGACTCTATGGGAGAAACGAGGGATGAAAAAACGAGTGCGGGTCGGTATGACTGTGGTTTAGCTTCTCGGGGCCTGCCCTTAGTGAGTACGCGAAGTTTGTTGGCTCTCGGGGAAGGAAAGCATTACTGCTTGGTTTGGGTCGAAAATGACTGGGAGTCTATGGGAGAAACGAGGGATGAAAAAACGACAGATAGACGAGTGCGGGTCAGTATGGCTGTGGGTCAGTGTTTGGGGCCCTGCCCTTAGTGTGTATGTGAGGTTACGCGCCTCTCGGGCGAACGAAACAGCCGGCTTTAGGTGTGTCTAAAAATGACTGGGACTCTATGGGAGGATGAGGGATGCGAATCACTGAATGCCTGCTCCATGCTCCATGGAAGTGAGATGCAGTGTTGACTTCCCAACCTACTGTTGTGATTTGGGAGCTTCTTCGGCAATGTATCGATTGTTTAGTTGCACAGTGTGTTTGGAAGCATAACCCTTTGTTCACACTTGTGGCTGTGTCTGAGGCCGTTAGCGTGGCCGCTAGCTACTTGTGGGTCATTCGAGGACGCTAGCGCTAGGATCCAGGAAAGCTAGCACGTATTATTGACAAACTCATTGGAAAGGACAGAGTACTGCTTGCACTCGTGGCTAGCTTCCTGGCCAATTAGCATGACCAATTCACCAGAGACAGCAACAATACCTGCTACTTTCTTCCACGCTCCATTTTATGCTTAAAATGTGGAAAAAAGAATTAGCATTGATGAGCTTCTCCTCCATGTTTAGCCGCAAACTGTTGAGAAATGCTGGTAGGAACAAAAATTCTGACAGCAGAAGCTGAGGACCTTGGTACCCTGTGTCTACGATGAGTCCGAAAAGTTTGTTGGAGCCAGTCTTTGACAATGTCGCTTTAGCGTGTCAATAATAATTAGCATGAAGTGCCACTTGTCGCTATATCACCGCTACAAATTGAGCACTCCCATAGGAAATGGCTGGTTGTGGGCCGCTCGGTTGCTAGCAAGTGTGAACACAGAGTAACACTGTCACTGAATGTTGGATGTTCAGTGTTTTGATCCGGGTGTAATTCCAGGAAGTTGCACAAACAACTAATCCTGTACGAATCGGCCAGTCTAATCTCAGATTACCTCACAGGCCCACCACCCTAGAGCGAATTCTGGCGAATACAAGCGAAACCCTCATACTGTAGTGTCCGCTAAGGCATCGCCGGATTGCTTTGCGGAATTGTTAGCCTGTGTTTCCTCCGTCTTCCTGTGATGCAAACTCCCAAAGGGTGATTTCAGCATTTGAAAATGGCACCTGGAACCGTTAGCCGTGCACATCCCTAATTCCGGTTTTGATTCGGAGGCTCAGCCTCTGCTGCTTCCCTGTCACACAGAGAAAGGCCAGCTGGGAGAGCGTACACTCTAATGAGTTTCTACCTTGTGCACCGTGCCCACTGTGCTCCCCCAGAAAGAACACGCCTGGCATGTCTTCCATCTCCACACACATCTCCCCTGACCGTCCCTCTGGCCTCAGGCCCCCACCGCAGAGCCTTGGACCAGCACAAACGCGGCACGCAGAGGCAGTGACCAGCTAGAGATGTGCGAGGCTGTCAACCCCCACGCCTGTTTTTTTTTCCTTTCTCTTTTTTCCTTTCTTTCAAAAGCTAGCTCACTTCCAGGTCTGCCAGGCCTTTGATGCGTTGGAGTCTGGCCAGCACCCTGATCACTCCCAACAGCTCCTTTGAAGAAGTTTGGTCTCACTCACCCACTCAGGCACCCACCCACCCCCAAATGTGTGCGGCCCGTTGTGACCCTGGAGCTTTGTGGAATATACAGCGCGCAGCTATCCAGCCCCAACTCGGCTGGCTAATTATGAACCGGAGTGATCCATAGTGGGCATGAGAGCCATTTAGCGGCGCTGGCAGCCGAGATGAACTGGCCGGGGCTGTGCTCTATCTGCCTTTTGTATTCATGAAGTTGGCTAATACACACGGATGGAACCTGAAAATGAAAAACTCATTCAGGGGATCCATTTAGCTCTTGTAGGACGCCCTGCTATAAATTTCCCAGTTAATCAAATAGTTCTCGGAGAGCAGAGTTCAGGTCAGCGGGGAGCCGTGGCGCCAACTGAACTGCGAGAGGAATGTTCGCTACTCGCTAATACTACACAAACATATCTCTCTGAGACCCGTCGGGCTAGATTTAAACATTTTCACCCGCGCATGGCTGGGCATAGTAAAAAGCATCAGGAGGCTTAGGGTAAATAGCCTGAACTCCATTCATCTCTGCGTATCCCTCACTACTGCGGTAAATACATTTCCTTTGTATGGCTACATGTACGGCGCAGAAAGCCTGCACAGCCATGTGTAATTCAGCTTGGCCTTTAACAGACCTAAGAAGCCGCTTTCATGTGCCTGGAGCACCAGCACTGCCTCAGACCTTTCTGATTGCCGCTGCCATGTGCTAATTATTTTTCCAAAGGAAGTCACGTTAGGAATGCACGAGCCGTGTTGTTTAGAAATCCGCCCTCGGGGGTTGACTCATCCTATATGTGGAGAGTGGTGGTGTTCATTAGGGGTCTCTGTGGGGGAGAGGCAGGGCCGGAGAAGGTTTCTACGCAACACCAGTTGATGGAAATGTAGACCATGTTAAGAGCTCGCTGGTCGGGTTCTTTGTGATGAATGCGGCGTAGACTCCCGAAGGCTAATGATGTGGGAGAGTATAGGGGAACTCGAGCTGCGCAAGTGTTCGGGTCTAATGCATGTAGACGGCTGCGAGGAAGTTAAGGTATGGTGCACACACCACAGATTTCTTCTCAGACCAGCACTGGGTATGTTGATCGTGTGTATGTCATCTCTTTTTCACCATCAGATTTTTTTTGTTGATGTTTTAAAATGAATATGTGAAGATTTAACTTTCAGTCACTTCAGCTAGTATTAACAGGTGATGTGTGTCCAAACGGGCTACCCTGAGATGCAGTATGTGTGTTCTGATGCTGTCTGATGTTCTATTTCAAGAAAAAAAAAAAAAAATAATAATAATAATAATAATAATAATAATAATAATAACAACAACAACAAAACAACAATAATAGCAATGATAATAATATTAATATTAATACTAATACTAATATTAATAATAATAATAATAATAATAATAATAATAATAATAATAATAATAATAATAATGGTGACGATGATGATGATAACAATAATAACAATAATAGTGATAATATAATAACAATAACAATAATAATAATAATAACAACAACAATAAAAAAATAATGATAATGATGATGCTGATAATAATAATAATAATAATAATAATAATAATAATAATAATAATAGTAATAATGATAATAATAATAATAATGATGATAATAATAATAACAATGATGATCATAATAACAGTAATAATAGTAATAATAATAATAATAATAATACAATAATAATAATAATAATAATAATAATAATGATGATAATAATAACAATGATGATAATAATAATAACAATGATGATCATAATAACAGTAAAAAAAAAAATAATAATAATAATAATAATACAATAATAATAATAATAATAATAATAATAATAATAATAATAATAATAATAATAATAATAATGAGATTACGGCATTCCAAGTGGTGCATCCATCTCCATTTTGGCCATATAGTTGGGATACTGTGAGTTCCACACATGCTGAGTCCAACCGGGTATGACTGCCCTTGTTCTCTCTGTGCAGTAGGATGGCCTTAGCCCAACATTACTCAGGATGATGCTAGTCAGCATGGGCATCTGTGAGGTGATGTAACAGAATTGGTAGTAAGTGTTAACCATCAAGCCTGTTGAGCTGTCCACTGGGCAGTGAGCTGACTGGGTACGTCTAGGCGCATGGGGAGATAGCTACCAGGTGACAATTGGCTACAGCCAAACTACAGATAAAAAAAAAACCTAGCTGGCAAATGGGACGGGCTTGTTTGGAATCAAAAAGGATTCGTTATAGTAGCCAGAAAGAGACAGTGGAAACCTTTTCGGTTCTTGATAAGAGTTATGAGTTATGAGTTATGAGAGACTCATTAGCTTTTCCATCATAGAGAAGAACCTGCAACAAGCAGTTATGGAATATCTCTGTAGTATTATGGAGGTTAGATCATGCCTCTACCTCCATCCTCTCTCCTCCTGCATCCTATAAACACCCATTCATCACTCCTCCTTCCCATCATGCCTGAACTTGATCTCTGACTGGGGATGGAGGTCAGTCTTCTCACTCCGGAGTTCCCTCGCTCTCGTCAGTTTCGCTCTCTTCAAGGCGCGGTCCACCTTCACGCAGATCTGTTAATGCCGTTGAGTGATTCTTTGAGTCGTCATGGGAATATACCCTGTAATGTCTGGCAAAGAAGGAGACGCGGATAACAGCAAGGGATCTTTATAGAGCGTGACACGAGGGAAGCGCCCACTGCTTAGTGCTACTGGCTGGGAAGTAGGGAAGGGTAACTCAACTACGGCAAGTCCAGCATAGTCCGGAGCAGAGCATTACACACATATACATGTACTTAAGCAAACAGCTACACGTACTTACAAGATGTTCAGGCCCTGTTACTGCACGTCTGGTGTCCCCTAGGCGACACCTTAGATGGCCAAGTTTGTCCAGTGTCCAGTGGCTTTTCTACAATACTGTTACGGTGAATTCAGGCCACTTTCTCAGATTAGTTTCCATATATGGACTACATGTTCTGGGCTAAAAGGTTTAAAAAATAAATAATTATTTAAATAATGGCTCTATTAAACTCTATTATTCACATAAAATAGTGAAGACGATTCAGCTTTTCATGACCCAGGCCCTTTCAGTGAATAAGGCTTCATAATAAAGTTGAAACTGAGCAGGTAGCGTGTCCCCTACACCTGGCCCAGGTAGTGGGCTGCTGTAGACGTGCTGGTTTGGTCTGATCTTCACCGAGGAGGAGCTGAGTGTGAGATATTAAAGAGAGACACTGCGACTCTTTATTTAGATGTTAGAGCTCTCAGCAGCCAGAAACTCGTATTTCGTCTCCTTACACAAAGAAGCTGCAAAAGTATGCCAGCAGAAGGGGGCTGGGGAATGGGAGTGGGGTGGGGGGTCTATCATGGCATGGCTGACAGCGCACTCCAGAGCTGCCTCTGTTTGTTTTGCTGTTCGGTATAAAAAGTGGCTGTTTTGCCAGATGAAATATTCATGATCCGCACTCCGGAGTGTGTTTTTGCTCCTTCTCGGAGAAATTAGAAGCGGGGCCCAGATTAGGCCTGCTCTCTGGAAAGCACAGGTTGGTCCGGAGCAGCGGTGTGTTCTTAATGTCTTCCGAAAATCTACTGACCCGCCGGGTTCCTCTGGCTCAAGGTGGCATTAGTATTCAGGCGTATCAGATAGAAGTTTAAATCAGCTGCTCAGCGTCCGGCGCTCATTAGGATGGATATGTGGTGATTCCGGTTTCGGCCTTGTATTATTCGGGGAGAGGAGGAGACCGAGGTAGAGAGCGCGGCTCAGAAAGAAAGAGGGAAGGAGACAGAGAGACGGGCTGAGGCACAGAGCTAGAGAAGGACAGAGAGAGAGGGAGAAAGAGAATAACTAAAGTCTAGTGATGTCTCAGATGGTTCCAAGGGGTGTGTGGGTGTGTGTGTGTGTGCCTGTGTGTGTGTGTGTGTGTGCCTGTGTGTGTGTATGTGTGTGTGCCTGTGTGTGTGTGTGTGTGTGTGAATGAAGTGTGCGCAGTGTGTGTCTAGTGTGTATGCTGCTCTGCAGTATGAGCCGCTCTGTGTCTGTAGTGGAACGGCACAGGCACTGCATACTCAAATCACACGGCCATGTTTCTCTGTGATTGCCCTTGACAGGCGCGCGCAAATCTGGCTGCCTGGCGCCTCTGCATGCTGCTCCTGTGTTTGCTCGTCATATTAATTTGATGATTGCCGATGACAGAGCGATATACGTGCTGAAATTGAGTAAAGGTAGTGGTGGGGTGGCTGAAAAATTGGGTCATCGCAGCATGCCATCACTGCACACCGCGTGGACACGTCGCATGTCTTTTATCGGTGCATTTTCCGCAAACAGGAACGTATATACAGTAGGATACAGCATAGCATACATGCATGGCAAAATCGCGCCCATGCACGGATACCACGTACGGATGTCTTATGACGTAGGTCACCTACCTCCCATTTGCTACATTAGGAATAATTGGAAAATGATTGAAACAGCCTCATATGTTGTTGGGAGTATTCAGCACAGAATTTTGAAATCGCAGTAATATCATATTGGAACTTAAGTATCATTATGATGATGTTGTATCACATGGTTTTTGGCCCCACCCCAGTATACAGTACTGTAGAAAACTCATTGCTCAAACATCACTCGTTTATTTAATGACCAGTCAAAATGGCCACTAAGCTCAGGTGATGCCTTTATCGTCATTGCACAGTGTACAACGAAATTGAGCAGCAATCCAACGGCACTTTACTCACAAAATATTTAAACATATGGCTAAAATATATAAAGTGCAGAATTGAGAGAGAGACAGAGGGAAAAAATAAATAATAAAATATAAATAAAACAATAATATATATATATATATATATATATAGATAGATAGATAGATAGATAGATATATACATATTAAAAATATATTTTTTTGTATATATTATAATATTATATAATATATATAATACTATATATATATATATATATATTATATATTTAAAATATATTATTATTATATTGTTATAATATGTATATATATAAATATATATATATTTTTATAGTCATTTAAATATTTTTAGCCAATGTATATATATATATATATATATATATATATATCTATCTATATATATATATATATATATATGTGTTTTATTTATATATATATAATATATTTAAAATATAATATTATTATATTTCAAATTAAAAAAGCTATATT